>JAGDQP010002166.1:0-18686 GCA_022664845.1 Lepisma saccharinum
CTAAATTCAAGAAGTAACTTGAAGCTTCTGATCTCATTAATTATTATTTTGTCAGGGGTGAACACCAAAACTAGTGTTCAAATAAAATCAGCAATCACTAAATTGTTTTATTCATGAACATTTTGGACACACATTACATTCTTAGGTTCTTATAATTAGAAACCCATCAGTTTTCAGATTACGTTTCCTAACTAAGAATGGTAGAAAGCTTCTTGAAATAACTTTAAAATTAACAGTAAAATATAAAAGTATCATAGTTGAATTAGATATCAAACTTAAAAAATGATAAAAGTGAAGATTATCTATATTAATCTACAATTACAAAATATGATCAACGATCAGGATTCGAACCCATGACAAAATTAAAATTCATTATGAGTCGAGCACGATAACCACTGATCCATCCTATTAACTGAATAACAATATGTGTTTTTACTAGATTTCAATGTAAGAATTAATACGACATTCAGTGTTTAATTTATTGATATTATTTTTAAATTTTCTCTTTGATTTGTAATCCCTTATTTGTTTGTGCAAATAATTATAATATACGTATATCACAATTGTTCTGTAATGGGCTTTAATGTCGGATTATGTTCATATTTTTCAAGGTCAGGGAACTTCCCTCAACTGCGGGAAATTTCCCTCTGCGAGGGAAATAGCTGGGAATTTGGGAAATAATCTCTAATAAAGACATGCGACAATCTTTATGTCCATAGCTGTACCTGATTGCTATCAATGTACAGCATTAGACTCTCATGCGGCTAAATTGTTGGAACAAATGCTACCCAATCTGCACTGGATGAATCCATTCTATTCTCTTGGCACTGCATTTACACCTGGACTCATCTCTTGAAAACTTGTAGTCTACTCAAATTCTTTCATCGTCACCTAAGATGAGTAAAAATATAGTCGTTGCCTGTACAGGATCACTAAACGTGAGAACTATAATTTCTACATCGTTAGGAATACTATACTCCAATTTAAGAATACCAAGTTCTATAAATATACCAATTTTCTACGAAAATTAGGCTTTGTTTCAACATGTTTTCCTTAAATTGCCCAATTTGTTATTTCCAACTGAATCGATCTCTGATGACTGATGACTAAGGACTGATCCTGATTCTCCAGAATCGGCAGTTTATATACCTTGTCGTCGTCCGTGATCTTCTCGAACGGTCACTGTTACTGCTTACTCACGATTCACGGAAGTTCCTGATTCAGCATACTGTCTTTCCTCTGATTGGTTGAGGGCTTTCCTTCTGTTGTTTAACTGCTGGTATTGGAAATTACATAATTGATTACTGTGAATTAGCTGTTGATCTGCTTGCTTCATTCCTTGTTGTATTGCTAATATTTGCTCTTTCATTTTCCTATCGGGTGTCGTCATTTCCATTCTTCTAGATAACGTTTGCATTAGTTCATATCCTTATTTCTAAATGTCTGAATATATACTTTTTCCTAATTCTGAGAATGATGGCATAACGTGCCGTGCAATGTTTGTGTTCGGTTTTGATTCATGTCAAAAGCGGATGTCCGTTACTTACGATCGCTTTTGCAATAAGTTTTATTCAATAATTTCTTAATTTTGATTTTACATTCAGAATTTACATTAATTGTAACATCGTACCATAACAATATAATTATATGATTATCAATTTTTTTTCTGCAAAGAAGGGACACTGAGTATATATTACTTACCCAAAACATAATTTCAATTGGAAAGTAAACAAGAATAATGTGATTTTTTGTAAAATTTAGGAAACTGTTCTGAAAAGACATCAGAGTTTGAGTATATTTTCGCTCATTTGTGAAATATACTTAGATATTTAAAACATATATTATAACAGATTATGCAAACTACTTTTAATTTTTTGTAGGGGTTGTTGAATGAATATAACTCCAATTCTGTTCAACATCTTGTAATCCAGGAAGATAACTGGTAATCAAGTTTTAAATTAACGTTTGTGAACTACCCTTATCTATCGGTACGTAGCGACAAAATTAGTTACAGTAGTCCGAGCATCATTAGCGTTTTCAGTGCCATACCCCAATGTCAGTGCTTGATTAGTGCAAATGTTAGAAGCAAACACCGTTGAGGAGGCCAAGTTTACACTGGTCCACCATTTAAAACACTAACGATAAAAATAGTACTCCTTAGTGCATCGCTTCGTAACGTTAGTGTTTCATTACAGTAGCCGCTTGAACCAAAACAATGTTGGTGGGCTAAGTTCACGTTAAAGTACCTTTAACTCCATGCACTAATGATAATTTGTTACGCCAGTTAGTGCATCGATAGTGCTTCTTAGCGCGAAAGTCCCAACTTTAGTGTTTCCCTCCCTAGTACTGGTCTCCAAACACAACACCATTGCGGGTCCAACTTTAAGCTAGCCAAGAAGTCCAAGCACAGATGACAAAACTAGCACCCATACTGAGTGCGTCGTTAGTGCTTCGTAGTACAGTAAATCCCAACGTATGTTTATCATTAGAGTAGGTGATATTCCCAGCGGCTTCATTAGAGTAGGTGCTATGCCCAAAACGATATTGGAGGCAGAGATAAAGAAACAAGTGTTTTCTTATCTCCGTTGGAGGTCAAGTTCACGTCACAAACTTGTTTCCTCCACGTAATGCACTAACAACAAAACTTATGTCGGTGGCTGGTGTACCGTTGTGCTTCTTAGCGTACTAGTCGTAGATCCTTCTGCTTTATTAGAGTATTTTCTAAAAGAATCTTGTTTGAAGAAGTTTCACCCTCAAGTTAATATTGGAACGTGTTGTTTCCATATGAGGTAAGTACGGGTCATCCAGAAAATCGCAAACAGCAATTTCGAAATACGTAACTATTAATCTAAAATATATTGAATTACAGCTCCCATAGAAAATATTAGCTGTCATTATTGTCTGAGTGGGCTAATTGCCTCTGCCAATAATCACCTCAATTAGTAAACTATGTAAAGGTCATATCTTTGTGTATTGAATTAAACTGAGTTTATATAGGCCTTTAGGGAACTCTGACTCAAGCAGTATTTATGCGCCATTTATTTGCGTATTTATATATTGCGTCATCAACCATTTAGCTTAATGTTGTCTATTTTCGATAAAGAAAATACTGATGAAATCTTTGTTAGGTCAACTCCGTTCATGGTGTATTGTTTTCTGAAGTACTTTGAAGTTCTCTCAGAGCACATTCCTCTTTCCACTCATAGAACTAACCATCAGCGTTTTTCCCACAATGCTTCAAAAGAAGATTAGTTTCTTCATTCGTCCAGATTGCTTCGTAATAATTTGTACTGATATAAATCATTCGGACGTATTGAAAGCAAAAGATAATACTTGTGTTCTTTTCTTTTACGTTTCAAGATATTCCATTCAATTCCCACGTTGGCTGAACGACAAAAAATATTACTTAAGTAACTACAGTCACTTCAATAAATTTAGAAGTATATTTATGAAAATATTTAAACAGAATAGCCTTTTTAATAAATATATGGTGTAGTAAAAAGTTGTGTCTCGCGTTGTATAAGTCCGATCGGGTTCAACGAGATGGCGTTCAAACGATGAGATTGCGTACTACAAACACTGTTCAGATAGTTGTGATCAGTTGACTCAGTGTTGTGTGAGCGCGCGTCAAAATGGACACTAGCAAAGAGAAAATACGCTATATTTTACAGTTTTTCTTCGATAAAGGCGAAAACGCAAGCCAGGCGGCTGCAAATATGAATAGTGTTTATGGTCCTGATACTGTAACAGCCAATCACGCGCAATTTTGGTTTCGTCGATTCCGTTCCGGTAATTTTGACGTCAACGATGTACCACGCACTGGAAGGCCACGTGTCGAAAATGTCGATAAAATCATGGACATTATCGCGTCCGACCGTCATATAAGCACTGTTTCGATTGCCCAAGAGCTAAACATTCCACAAAAAACCATGTGGAACCATTTGCATAAGGCTGGATACACAATGAAGCTTGATGTATGGGTGCCACACGAGTTAACGCGAAAAAACCTCATGGACCGAATTTCCATCTGCGAATCACTGCTGAATCGCAACAAAAGCAACCCATTTCTGAAGCGGTTGGTGACTGGTGATGAAAAGTGGATCACTTATGACAACGTCACGCGAAAACGGTCGTGGTCGAAGCGCGGTGCGCCGGCGCAAACGGTGCCCAAGCCAGGATTGACGGCCAGGAAGGTTTTGCTGTGTGTTTGGTGGGATTGGCAGGGAATTATCTACTATGAGCTGCTCCCCTACTGCCAAACCCTTAGCTAGGAACTATACTGTCAACAATTGGACCGTCTGAAGGCAGCAATCGCCCAGAAGCCGCCAGCTTTGGCCAATAGGAGAGGCATTGAGTTCCACAAGGACAACGCCAGGCCAAACACATCGATAGTGACTCGCCAGAAGCTCTGGGAGCTTGGTTGGGAGGTTCTTATGCATCCACCTTATAGTCCGGACCTGGCACCGAGTGATTACCATCTGTTCCTGTCCATGGCGAACACGTTTGCTGGTGAAAAATTCGCTTCAAGAGAGGCTTGTGAAAATCGACTGTCTCAATTTTTTGCCAATAGGGACAAGGGCTTCTATGAGAGAGGCATCATGATATTACCTTCCAAATGGCAACACGTTATCGAACAAAACGGCGCATATGTGACCTAAATCGGATCATTCTAACTATGGTAAGTCAAGCCTTCAATGTCATGCAAAAATAATGGATTACATTTTACTACACCAGATATATTATCCCAGTTTCATTACTTTTGACATATTGTTCAGTAGTCAAGTAAGTAATTAAGCTTTTCTTAGTATGTGAATTACACAAAGACATATATAATGAAGTCACGGACTACAAAAGTTTAGTGGAAATTATGTTGTTCGAATTTTGTTTTGTTGTTTTCATTTTGCAAGTCGTTTGCAGCTGTAAGGTCTAACTAGCTCTTAAGAGATGACGGTTTCAAATACCGCCTGAGGCATGAATATTTGGAGATTTTAAAAATATTGCACCCGTATTAGGACCTGCCGAAGTTATAGTTACGAAAATTGTTCAAACAAAATTAAATTTATCGATTTTACAATTGCTTTGTTATTATATATAGTATTATAAGTGACCTGGGTGTATCAAATTATTTAATAAAAAGAAACCATTCGACCAAAGAACATCATTTTATATTTATTCATGAATCGGAAACGACTAATACAATAAATATATACGGATCTGAGATGTTTGATGACTTGGAATTTAAACAAGACCAAGGAAATACAAATTAGGATACATAAACTGGAAAGATAGAGTTGGGGAAAGTGAAAGGTCTGTTGACATCAAAAAGGATACCAATTCATTTGAAAAGGAGATTTACGGAATTGCGGGAACAGGAAAGTGTGGAAGGTTTGATAACATAAAACTGGAAGATGGTATAGACGAATAAAGAAATTTGCATAGGGTCGAAGAAAATAGTGTTTAGTTGAAATTAGAGATTGACAGAAAAGGCTCCTAGAGGAACCGATTGTAAGGAAACTGGGTACCTTTTTCCAAGATCCTATTCGGAGTGCCCTTTTCTAAGATCCATTTCTAAGTACCCAGTTCCAATATTATTCAGAATTTAATCTATTAAGGTCCGGATCCGTGTGTCTCCTAGTTAAACATATTACAAGATGGATCTACAAAATAAAAAATGGAGAAATGTTTTTGTTTTATCAAGAGAATATTTTGATACGAAAATTTTATATTACTTTAAAAAAAAAGAAACATGTGTTTGTATGAAAAACGAATAGAAAAAAGGAAAAGCAGTATTACTCTGTCTTTCAGAGTATGAGCAAATGCATGTCTGAAATATTTATATATGCGAAGAAACGTCGTCGCATCCCAGGAGAATGTAATAATGTTGAGATGTTCTCATGCATTCTCCATTTCTCCACAACATTATTCTCTGATCTTCTATTTTATAAAGTCTATTCATCTTTCTTTCACTTATCATCTTGTATCCACATCTTGTGAACATCAAAGTAAGACATATTTTACAAGAAAACAACAATACACTATTATGATCGTAGTTGTAGTTGAAATTAAAATATGTAAAAAAAAATGTGTTGAAGGGGGATTTCCTTTTTCCCAAAAGAGAACCTTGAAAGTTTCTACTATAATACACCGTTTCGTAGCTCTGTTCAATATTCCGTGTCATTGCACAATATGGGAATGTGTAAGCGCTTAGTGAAATAAGAAAGATATATTCTAAACATGTCCTTTGAAGAAAAAAAACCTGTACCTCCGTAGTGGATTCAAAATAAAGAAATATATTCCATATTTTTGACATTCCTAGTTGTCTGTTACTAAGTAACTCTGGTTTCTCCAGACACATTCTTAGCAAGGCTGAAAGGTATATTTCCTTCTTCTAGTAACTGACTTCAGATTTGCTTTGAACTACCAGTCCTATTGTATTTTTAGTTTGGTGACTGAAAGTGGAGCTATGTCCTCGTCGTTTGATTACCTTCCACAATTTTAAGAATTCACGTTAATTCTTTAATGTAAGCAGGTAGAGCAAATCTGGTTTCGAATTTGAGTACAATTTATGGGACGATTTTAAATCAAAAGACTACTCGTAGAATGCATACTAGTTGAATCCCCAGGTCACTGTGTGTTTGATCATTTAGATCACTACCCTGTCCCGAGTACTTTGAGTCATTCAGGTAAAGGCCGGGTCACGTTTCGGACAGGGTAACTGGGTCACCCATGTCCGGACCATCCCGGATGATGAAACGTGACCCGATTACAGCTCTGATCCATTCTACCTTTGAACTATAGACCTTTTAGAAGAGAATGAGACATCTTTTGCTAAATACGTTAAGCAACAGAGAACTAGGATTCACAGATATTCCTTTTTCTTTATAGAAATAATTCCTCATCTAGAACTACTTTTTAATTTATTGATAGCATATAGGCATTTCAGGTCTGGATACTGTGGGGAGAAGATGTCAAGAGGCCAGAGCCTATTAGTAGGTACCATTCCGGTCTTTTCTTGGTATGACTACTTCATCTGTACATATTGGATTAACACTCATTCTAACAATCACGGCTTCGCATCATCCTTACTGTCACTCATCTGCTTGTTTCTAGAGACTTTCTACATTGAGGTTAACCTCACTCACTTTCATTCT
Source organism: Lepisma saccharinum (assembly GCA_022664845.1). Taxonomy (NCBI): domain Eukaryota; kingdom Metazoa; phylum Arthropoda; class Insecta; order Zygentoma; family Lepismatidae; genus Lepisma; species Lepisma saccharinum. The sequence goes on from JAGDQP010002166.1 coordinate 7,152, forward strand.
TATGTTTCTGCTTGACCCTCGTACTTAAATTACAACCTGGTCCTTACGCTTACACAAACAAGGTGAGAACTAAGGAATGCCATCACTAGATTGAGAACTTCTACTGGAAAAGGTAACTGCCTAGTTGCTCATGCAAAACCTATCGTGTCAATCATGCTATGACTTACGTCACGTTCTTCTTGACTGACTCCAGTTCAAAGGGCCAATCCTGTAGTGTGTACGTGTAACATAAGGAAATCAGTTCTTTTAGAAACAATATTCTACTTATTTGTTTTTCCTCACACGTTTATCCAACTGGATTGATACTCTGAATTGGGAAACAATTAGAAAGTTAAAATCTGACATGTTACGGCGGGATTTACACGATAAAACATCGTACAGGAATCGACACGGCGAGAATAGTACAAATTTCTTGACTGAAGATGTGATTAGCGGAAGATGTAGAAAGGATATCTTTGTTTTCTTAGTGTTGATGTTTATTATGAACTCACATAGAGTTCACTGCTGTTTTGTTTAAGAAAAGTGTGGATTAAGTACCGAAATTATTACGCTTACTATCTGTCTTTTATAATAAAGTAAAGTATATGAGTCTTGTCAGCCTATTTTCATTAACAGTGAAGCTTTATTTAAATTTCCGTCTTTTATAGAACCTTAAGGTTATTTACTCGATTCAAAATAGTATCAGTGGCACTTATAAGCACCGTATCTCACATTCACACAAAATCTAGTGAACAGTAATATTTGACAAAGCAATTTAAGCCACACTCTGATTTGCTATTTTTTAAAAAACATTTCAAAGTTGAATATTAATGAGAAGTCTAACAGAATGGCTCTTACTATACCTTCATATCCCATCACACTGAGAAGAAAGGATTTGAGCTGACTGTAATCATTAGTGATTGTAGTTCAACGAGGTATAGGAAATTGAACTGATTCAAGCCGACGAACTACCGAACCTCTTATTTGGATTGTCATCTCCTGGAGAAATCCAAAGAGACAAAACTCATTTTGTGTTAACAACTTTGCTTCTCTCTTGGTTTCCCTGTTAGAGCTAACAATGTTGTTCATAAACATAATTATTAAAAGCAATCAGAAGCCATTATTATCTGCGTTTGGAGCAGACATCAGAAATTGTGCTTATTACAATGTCACACGAAGCTGATAATACTAATTTTCTTCAAGAAAGGATAAATTGGTATTCTTCTTTCATGTCAAGTCAAGAGGAAAACTTAAGCTACTTTGATGGAATTCTATTCACCACCTAAGCTATATACAAAGGAATTTCTTACACCATTTCTCCGTCCCGCGTTCTCATCCCATTCCATCCCGACCTCGTGAAAAGAAAAGCGACCTTATTCAGAAGGCCTGCCGGGTTCTTGCTTTACAATTGTCACTTTGTGGTGGGGGTTTTTCCATCCAACCGTCCTCAGCTCACTCATTTACGAAGTTTGTACCATCACCCCCCTCCCCCCACACCCACCCAACAGCATTACCAACCCCTCATTACCCCAAAATTGTGTGTGTGTGAGAGAGGGTACGACAAGGGTTTCACCCTTTCCTCCAATCTTACAACCGCCATCATCACCACCGTCACGATCTTGCCCCTCCCTCCGCTCATATCCTCCCTCCTCTCTCTCTCTCATTTCTGTGCTAATTCACAGACCGCGAGTTGCTTGCTGCTCCCGAAATTCTATCGATCAAGGCCATTAGTGTTTCAAGTTCATGAATATTCTCACTGAATTTACTGGGGCCATTCACTTTCTTTTGAACAGATACTCAACTAATAATACGGCCTAAATCATGTAGAAAATTTACAGTTTTTTTTTTTTTTAGTTTTGTACCAGGAATCTACTAAAACAAATATAAAATAGAATAACCCTTAATAAAAATGTATTTTCTTTTTGTTTCAAATCCCAGTTTTCTTTCAATATAAATATTTGAGTAGAAGCACGGAGTTTTACGGGATAATTTGGGGATGTATAGTAGTGAGGGACGAAAAGACATTTCTTTCATATATGATTTTGTCATAGTTCTCGAAAGTCGTGGTTACCGGACCATTTCAACCGCAAAAAATATCTCAAGTCCTTCAAACAATATCGTTAGGCTTCGGATTTCGATCAAATGTTCGACTTTTTAGGGTAAAATAATCATAATTTTGGAAATTTCCAAGATTTTTTTTCCAAATGTTTCTAATTTGAGTTTCAGGACCAAAAGGCACTACATTGTTCAAATACCACTTTCACTAATGACTTCTAGGTAAGTCTTCTTTCTTAAGTAGGAAACTCCATTTTACCTCACAGAAATAACACTAAAGATCAGTACATTTTGAGATGTTCACGTAAAAAGAAGTAACGGCGGGGTCAAATTCTGTATTTGGTCCTAAGCTTCGTGATGGTTTCATACGGGCAACGTACCCATCATTGGTATTCATTCTGTAAGTTTCGTGGGGGGTTGCCAAATAACAAAACGTACCTAGAGGGCTAATTGGTAAATTAAAATATTATTAATCCATGGCATAAACCGTGGGAATAACTTTGCTTATTTTGAGATTTCAGCAACGTATTTGTCACTCTATACAGTTTGCATCTAGTACCTTTGTTGTTGGCGACCTTCTAATTGAGCAACCCATGTTCAAATCTTGTTGCAGCCTTAACATTTTTTTTCTCCCAATACCGAAATCAACACCGTGTGTTGTCTTGATCTTCGCCTGAATCCATTGCATAATTTTGGAATATACATGTTTGGATAAAACAGGTTTGAAATCTTTGAGGGTATTATGCCGCATCCGTTCTACTGCTAATAGTATTACATACGTTTTTGGCACCCTATAGCGCCGAAACGAAACATCTGTGCACTCTCAATGGTCTGTACTTCCCCCCCCCCCCTATTATCATGTCACAAATCTTGTGTGGTGGTTTTATCAGTGTTATTTTGCAACACCCTGTATAGTGGGAAAACCTATATTTCAAATCTTGATACATGAAATACACGAATTATAATCGATTATGTGGATGGATGGATGAATGAATAGAGTACTGACTGGTCGAATGCATGAATGAATGAACTATGTAATGAATTAATACATAACTCTAATATTACCATGAACAAGTGAGGAAAATTGATACATCGATACGAAATACAAAAAATATAGTTATAACTGGTATGAATGCATCATGGTCTTAGGGTTCTTACATTACGTCCACGAAATATAGTAACTACTCTCCATTAAGGTGAATGAATAAATAAACAAATCAGGAGTGATAAGATTTAATAAAGAAATTTAAAGTCTATGTAAAGTAATATATCTTGAATAGAATAATTATTTGTATCAGTGGCAAGGTATTGCTTTTGAAATACTAGGCATTAAACTGATAAATGAAGTATTATTGATTCTGTCTGGTATGAGACAAAATTGATTAATTCGGGAGATATTGTACAGTCTACATTTAAAAAAAAACATTCCTGGAAAAGCTAGGCAACTATAGCTGCCTGGGCATTTCCACTAACTTGGCTAATAAAAAAAACAACCACCATTGAGATTTCAGAAATACTGAAATTAAGAGCAAAACTAAGAAGAAAAAAATGTTCGAGATTTGAACACGGGCTGATCAGTTAGAAGTTTAATGATTTAACGACTTATTTTTTTTACCACATACAAACATCTGTGTTCAGCGTGGGATTTGAACCCACAACGTTGAAGTCGCTGGACTAACGCCTCAGACCACATGGCTGCCTCCATCGGTGATCGAACTAAATTGCCACTGAAGGAACTTCTATTTCAAAAGATTATAGAAAGTGAGAAATACGTTACCCGAACCTCGAGAACATATTACGTTACGGCTTACGTTATGTTCTAATAACAATTTTTCTACTTAACAAGTAGGGATCGCCATCCCCATTCACTGAGAATATTTCCCATTTCTGTTAGAATATGTGATTGAAATGGCATGGTAACAAACAATTGATCAGAATTGCATGTTTTGTTCCAATAAGAAATAGTTTCTTTTTCTGGGCATCTTGAACGTCACGCTAGAATAGGAAAATGAAACGTTCCAATCACGCAAAAGAAATCGCTTTGTGTTTTTGACCGACATCTTTCACTCACAGCAAGATTACTGCAAATATACTGAGGTGCAGAAACAAACAACACTTTAGATTGAGGTGAAAAAAAAACGCAATACTTGAGATTCGAAAAACAAAGCAAATTTTATCGTACAAAATAATTAGGAGGACGTGTATATAGTTTATATTCTTTAACGTTACGCTATTTGGAAGTATTCAAGGTAATTTTTACTAAATGTTTACCAATATCGTTTACAGGGAGAAGAAATATTGTTTCAAATTTTGATCATAAAATTAAACATTCGTTAACCAAACTTAAACTTGGTGAACAGAAGCAGGTTTAATCTTGTTATTTTTCTGGTCTTTCTTTACCATCACTCATACTTTCACTCGATTTTAAAACCGTTTCTTCCCATTTCTTAGTTGAATGACGGTCTGCAATGTCTGAGGCATGTTTTGAATGATCGCATCAATATTTTCTTAGACGATAAGCTCCCTCCCATTCTTCCCAGAGGGCTTCCTGTAGCTCTGGCAGGGTTTCTGGGGAATGATAACGGATATTCTTTTCTAAAATATTCTGCACATATTCAGTTGGGTTTATACAAAAGCTAAGTTCTGGCTAATGCAATACTTGTATCCAGAGGTGTAGCCAGGGTCACAAGGGACCGGGCCCCCCAAATAAAAATTGAGATAATGTAGTAGATGAAGTAAGGTTCAGGCACTTCGTACACGATATCTGTAGGTCAGCCCATACGAAATCATCCAGTTTGGCTGCTCGATCTCTTTCAAAATAATACTAGTAATTATATCCCTTATATAAGAATAGTTCCAAAACAAGGAGTATTATTTTTATACCAATCTATCAATTAATGTCAGCCATTTTTGTATTGCGACGTATGCCAAAATTTGTGTTAGCAAACGTTTACAAAAAAATATAGTATCTGCGGATAGGTTTATCATAGAACATTCAAAGAAAAAACACTTTCCTTTAAAATACGCTTGGTAATCTTAGTAATCTGCATGAAAAACCTAAAGTACAATCGAACAGGTCAAAATGATATCCAAATGTGATTGTTAAAATAGAAAAAATCCGGTTTTCAGGGCACTTTTTCATCCGAAAAGAATTAAATATCAAAGTTGGTTTTTTGTACACATGTCAAAGTATGTTCAAGGTTGATATATGTTTTCTTCATTTTTTATGAATTTTTGAAAATCAAAAAATTCATATTTTTGCATATTGAAGGCTCAATACCTCTGGTGGAACAAAATATAAAAAAATTCTATTTATTTTTTCACAATTATATATTTACTGGAGTTATTGGTCTCCCACCAGACGCCTCGCCAGGTGGCGAAAAGGGAAATGCCAACCAGATATGGTAGGTACCGGAAATATTCCGGGATGGACCAAAACCAGTACTGCTTCCAGTTAGTAGAGGGATTTACAAAGGCTAGGGGAAGATAGCCCCGCATACAAAAAATATGGTGAAGGGAAGCAGCTTCACCATTACCACCAAAAGGCTGAAGATGACTAATATCAGCAAGGCTCAGAGATAGACCGAGGACAACATCTTGAATGTCTACCTTTACTGAGAAGTAATAGAGATGACAACTATACACCGCTAAAGCATGTCAAGAAATAGTAACAGATGATCAATGGATTCTCTTGGGGTTTTGTGATGAAAACTAGATTTATCTTGCTCAAGATAGAATCCTATAGACAAAGTTTGTTACTGCGGCGATGAACTTGCGAGTTGCTTAAGCCATAGAGTAAGTAAATAAGTAATACATTATGTTAGGAGTAACTACGGCAAAAATTTGAACTTTGATATTTGAATTTAAAGATAGCTACAAATTTGCAAATGCTCATGTGCGCTTTGGTAAATGTTATATTACCACCAGATTACGTGAATACATAAAGTAGATCCTAAAATATCATTGTAAGAAAAGCTTCTTTTATTGTAACTTCATTCAAACACTAATATCAAAGTTCAAATTTCTACCATAGTTTCCCCTAACGTAAATGTATAATGTGTGAATTAATTTTTTTTTATATATATATATACAGTATATTGTCCCATGAGATGTATTGGGCCTCCAATATGCATAATGTACGATTTTTTGGTTTTTCAAAAAAATTTAAAATACTAAGGGAGCCTTCACATTCGGTATACCTTCAACATACTTTGATATGTATTCGTGTATTAAAAAAATAACTTTAATATGCAATCCCTGAACACTGTACTTGTTTCTATTTCAACAATCATATTTGCATACCATTTTGACTTGTTTGATAATTTGTTTTGCTTTTCATGCAGAGGACTAAAGTATATGTTATTGGACGGAATGTTTTTTGTTTGAATATCCTATGAAAAACTAGTGCGCAGAAATTACGTTTTCCTTAAACATGTACTAACACAAATTTTCTTACGCACCGCAGTACAAAAATGACCGCTATTACGTAATACTTCGGTTACAACAGAAGTAAAAGATTAACTGTTTGGAACTATTCTTATTTAAAATATCCAGATGTATCATGGACTAAACTTTGGTTGAATAAACTTTGAAATATTTTGGATAAACTCGAAGTATGTGATACTCTTTGATATTTGTAGAGGTGCCCCTGTAAGCAAATATATACCTTCCCCCTGCGACAATATATCTGGTTACATTGCTGCTTGTATTCCTACTTCATTGAGATATTGGACGATACAACACACAACAAATCCTGTTGTGAACCATTAGCAGGACTTCTGGAGATATGCCCTGCGTCATATCTAACCCTTCTTCTCACAGTACAAGAAGTGACATCCACATCTGTCGCGTGTTCTAACCGATTTCTGGCTTCAACAGCAGTAGTGTGGTGGTTGGGCATAGCCTGAAATGAGCAAGAAACAAGTCACCTGCTGCAGAAATTGAATTTCTCCGGTCTTCCATAATACGTAATCAGTGCTCGATAGCTCTACACGATAAGCAAAGTCGTAATCGGCGTAGTATGTAATTCTTGAGCAACGTTACGGACGCTGCGACCATCCTGCACCAAAACGACTGGTCTAGCGGCCTTCTTGGATCTTCACGGCATCTTATCACCTTTCATGGAAAGAAGAGAATTGTTGCAAACTGCGTGTCGTATCATCAACATGCACAGAAACACGAATCTTGGCGTCGGAACAGTTGATTCGTGTTAATGCTTTCAATTATCATTGCACACAAGGAAAGCAAGTGTGGGGAGGACAAAATAAGAGGCAGAAGGGTGTTTGTTATAAACCACCCACAGGACAATATTTTGTTCTCGCAACACGAATAACATTTGGAAACTTCAAGCAGGTCCATAGCAGCTCGCAAGTATTTAAAACTGACATTATATGATATATAGATATTTTCGTTTTTTCTGGGAGTGTTGCGTTTGATTTTGCGCCTCAGTGTACTTACATATATCTGAATTCTGAAACATTACTAGCTTTATCAAACAACGTTCTTAAAAAATCTTTACAATGTAGGTTCGACACTAGCGGCTGGATGAGCTTTTTCAAAATCAGCAGGCAAATGATAACTTCAGTGTTGTGTGGTTGATTTCTTCCCCACCCTACCTTATCCTGACCTGATCATAAATAAATTTAAAAAATATATTTAACAAAATTTATTCTTAGTCGATATTATTATGAAGCACTGTTGCACTTTTTCAATTTTTGTTATTGCGTTACGCCACAGTAAAGTCAGTATTTTATTATCATATCTTTAAATAGTCACAGAATTAACAGATAAAAACATTATATAGACATTGTTAGTATTATTGTGTGTAATACAGTGGATTCTCTGTAATTCGAACTTTGATCATTCGAATTATTTTAATAATTCGAACACAAGTAATTATTCCCCTTGAAATTTGTGTCAATACCTATGTTAAAAATGTACATGTAATTCGAATTCTTAAACCTTATATTTACATAATATGAAGCCACGATTTCATTAATTCAAAAAGAAAAGTAATATTCCTGAATTCCAATGTCTCAAACATTTACTTCACGATTTTAGTTATGGTTAGATAGAAAAAAGAAAAACGCAGTTTTAACTGGTTTACAGCTATTCACGGGCAACCATAGAGAAGAGGATTTTTTGTTTGCTGGTATGCAGAATTCATCCTCTGCTTAATCACGTTGGATTGTTCATCCCTTTTGTGTAGATCTACGTCCTTAAAGCCCTCCTCCAGTAGCCAATATTTTTGTAAGAACAAAAAATATGTGAAAGTGTTCTTAACTGCACTGAATTTCACGCAATAAATGAAACTGAAGATTTTCTTGACCGTATAAAAATAAACAAACAAAAGTAAACATGAATTACGAAATGGCTAATGGTATTACAAATGTGATTTTCTGTGTTAATACATACATTGCATTTATTTTTATCTGTTTTCCTTTAACTGATAGCCTAATTATTGAGAGGATTTCTTGCTTCCGCAATAGGACCACGCACAAAAAAATGCAGTTTTTAACGGAACGTTCATTGCGTGTTAATGATTTTCTTTAATAATGCATGTCTTGGTTAATTCAAATTTTGGATATTTCGAATCTTTTTCATATCTCCTTAAAATTCGAATTAAAGAGAGTCCACGGTATAAGTTTGTTATAACGTAGGGTAATTCCGGAAGAGTCGCCGCATACGGGATAGACTGCGCACCCCCTCTAGTTTTGGGAATTCTCGACAGAATGCGGTCGAATACGAAACGTGAGAGCGCAATAGACGTGAGAGAAAAAGTGAAGCGGTTTTGTGTGTGCGTGTGTTTCTTTTTACACATTGTAAGGCGCATTAACTTTGGTTCATATTTTTTTTCACCTTGCAGTAAATTCGTCTTTGACGGTAAAGTACTACATTATTATGAGTTTGTGCGGTTTGCAGCAACAGTTAGTTCTGTTCTAAATGTTGTCAGTCTAGTTTAGCCACCCTGGTTCTCAAGGTCAACGAGTCACGAGGTGCGGCATCTCACCCTATAGAATGGGGAGAGACGCCGCCCTGAAATCTGGTACACATGCCGCACTTTTCTCATAAGGGACACACGCTGCACGGAATTATTTTAGGTCTATGATTTGAGATGAATTATGAAACACTGTTAGTGAAGTTATATATACGTCATGGTGTGTATGAAAACTAAACACATTTGTTTTTGCGTTTGTCATTTTCTGCATATTTAATTAGTTGTAATTATTTTAAACAATAATTAAGAAAATAGTAAAAATACATTAATTTTTATCTTTATTTTTATGTTAGGCCTAATTGAAAATACCAGTATGTTACAAAAGAAAAGCAGGGGTAAAAAAAACCTGTGGACAGTGGGACCCAGAGAGGTTAGAAGAAGCAATTGCAAGGATACAGGCAGGAGACATTTCGTAGTCTAAGTTCATTGACTTCTTCTTTTTTTTTTTCGTTTTAAAAAGCCTATTTTTGAATTATACTGAAACTGGTCTAAACTTAGCCTATAACTACTGTCTTATTTTTCAACTTGTATTTTTCAGTTAAAATAGGTGCTGAACATAGTCCACGATTTTTTTACTTTTACTTCTCCCTTACATTGTAACATTGTAGGTAATCTACAGTAGACATTAGACGAATAATAAAAACTAAAATACAAAGTAAGCCTGCATAGCTTAATTTCCTCCCAACTTCCATAATGCGACAGGTTGTTTACAGAAGGCAATTGGAACATCAGTTTTGTTAGAGAAATCCCTTTTAGTGTGGTTTTATGATATGCGGCGTATCACCCTTATAGTTGCGACGTGTCACCTATAGCCTACGGGATAGACGCCGCGATGCAATGTTTTACGAAAAAAGAATCTAACATCTAAGTGATGCGTGATTATACTATACATTTTGGTGTGCTAATCAGGAACATGACTGGCCACAATATTAATTAGGTATTTTTATTTTAGGTACATCATGGGACTTAGAATAATCATTTTTTAAAATATACACAATATCACCCTGATTTAACCTACATACACAGTACAAAATGTTGTACCGATTTGTTTGTGACATTTGAAGACATAGACATAAAGGGAAAAGAGAAAGCTTTACCTCCTCCAGAACAACTGATGAGGGACTGACTGGTGAGTCAAAAATACAAACCAGAAGCCATAATTTAAAATTCAGACGAACTGCTGCATCGAATGTTATAACCCCTATCTCTTTAGGCAACCCGGATCACATTCGTGTGGGTTCCGGTTGCCTACAAGCAGGTTTTCATTACATCCTTGTGGAAACGAAGGAATATCTTAACTATCTTTATTTTAAAAAAGTCCCTTTCGGTAGGCCTACAGGCTGAGGTAGATTTCGAAGTTTCGCTGGGAGCCGGGGCTCGCCCCTCAACTTTAGTGCTTTTGAGAGGATGCGCCTCCTTTATCTTAACCAAAATCTCCCTGCAGCACTACACCACCACGGAGTACATCTTCACCCTCCCACGGTTGGCTGCGCCCCCAAAGGGAAGATTTGCCCCATTTATTGTAACCTACTCTTGGTCGTACACCTTCATTGAAAATTTCGTTTCTCTACCTTCAATGATTTGGAAATTGGGTTTTTGGGGCGGCCATTTTTGATCCAAGTTGACGACTTTTTGAAAGTTTTCTTATTTTGTCGTGACCTACTTGCGATAGTACAACTTCAAGTAAAATTTCATTTATCCAGCTCAAATGGTGTGCAAAATGGGATTTTGGGCGGTCATTTTTGATCCAAGATGGCGACTTTTCCCAAATGTTGTGATATTTCCCTAAGTTACTCGTCATAATGCACCTTTATGCCAAATTTCGTATCTCTAGCTCAAACGGTGTGGAAAATGGATTTTAGGTCCGTCATTTTGGATCCAAGATGGGGTCTTTGAACTCATTAGGTAACATTTTCATAATCAAAAAGTGATGTTGTACCTTTATGCCAAATTTGATTTCAATAGCCCCAGCGGTTTAGGCTGTGTATTCTATACAACAATGGGTTCGGCTGCCATTTTGGATCCAAGATGGCGACCGATTTTGCTCATTAACGAACTTAACCGAGCTATTAAGCCTAGAAACAACATATAAAAATTTGGTTCAAATATCTTCAAAATTATGGCCGCTAGCGTGTTAATATATCATCATCATATTCAGCCGTTTTCTATCCACTGCTGGATGAAGGCCTCCCCCTTTTCTTTCCACATATCTCGGTCTGCTGATATCCTCATCCATGTAGCTCCTGAAAAACGCTTGATTTCATCTACCCATCTTACATTTGGACGTCGTCTCGGTCGTTTCTTTTCTCTAGGAATCCACTGTAGTACATTTGTCGTCCACCTTCCATCTGTTCGTCTAGCTATGTGACCGGCCCATCTCCACTTCATCTTCTTCGCACTCTTGATTACATCCTCTACCTTTGTTTGTGCGCGAATCCATTCATTTCTCTTCCTGTCCCTCCTGGTTATTCCTAGCATGCACCTCTCCATTGCTCTTTGTGTGA
>JAGDQP010002166.1:23686-83254 GCA_022664845.1 Lepisma saccharinum
AATGTATATGAAGAACTGCACTGTGTTACTATTATAAGAACTTCCATCCATTGCAAGAATTTGAATTTCATTTATGGTCTTTAGGCATCTAAGGCTCAGGCCGGGATAGGGAAGAGGAAAGGATTCAAGAAATATCTCAACACCGCAGACAAATTACGAACTACTTGCAAGCTTTTCGTAGTTGATGTAATAATAACGTAGACTATTTATCTAAAACTTTTTCGTATTTAGTAAAAATTTTAACCATTGTGTTTATTGCGGTTTCTCATTTTATAATACTTCTTTTGAAGTGAGTACTATTATTTTCGCCTCTAAAATTCTATTTTATTTGTTTTACACTGCCTGGGTATCCTTAAAATGCAAAATAAGCATAACGCTAAAAGAATAAAAAGATTCTCACCATTACTCTGTAACGTAAAACTGAGCTAATTTTAAAACAAGCTTGTATCCTTTGTATTTGTATCGCCCAGGGTTAAATTTCGATACCATTGTCTGGCTATCCTGGTTGAGATTCCTGTAGCGTTTTCCTCAGTCTCAACCAGTCAAGTACATCGATGGCATTTTCAACTTAGGCTCTAACCGACTACTTCCTACATCCTTTACTCAACCCTATCCACGCCTGAGCCATAGATGTTTGAAGGCTATAAATGTATGTAATTCCATATTTCGTCCCATTCTTAAATAGTACTCTTGCTACACTGTCAAAAATTTTCGATCAGTTGCCTGGAAACAGTCAGGAAACTGGATGAATGGAATATGACTTACAAACAAAATGTGTTTGTGAAGAGTGTTTTGAACCACTCCGCCCACAATGTTAAAAATTTTCCGAAGCATTCTTGGAGAATGCTAGGCAACCAGTAAATTGGTTAACAATAAACTGCCAGCATTTAATTTCCAAGAATACTTGGAGCAAGGAAAGGAATAAGAGAATCACGAGTGAGATTTGAACACGGGTTGATTAGTTATAAACCTTACCGACTCCACTAGTTATATAGACATATAAATGACCAGATCCAAACAGTATTACAGATTAGAAGTGCGTTGTGTGACCCCCCGAAGATATAAACAAAGTTGATCACACGACACACGCCACATTTTAATCACTTTTGTATTTCTCAACCAGGGATCGGAATACTCATTCACTGAGAACATTTCCGATTTCTTTTAAAATGAGAAGTAGTCAAGATGGCGGCAGCAAATACTTGATCACAATTGTATTCACAACTATGATAAAAAAAAGCCGTTTTCTCACTCTGCGCATGCGTAGAACTGACAACTGAAACTATTCATCTCAGCATACGAAACGTCTCTTCCTTGATTTCATTGAAGAAAATATGAAATACTAAAACTCTGAGGAACTTTGCTGAAAGCTCTTAGTAACGTGAACAAAATTTTTTAGCAGTACACTTACGCCGCAAGAGACTGGAACCCGTGACCACTTGCATACTAAAGTTTAGTAATGAGGTAACTCTTCAGAGAGTAGTTGAGAGGAAATTAATATGAAAGATAATACGAAGGGGACTACACTGATTATGGCCTTCGAAACCAAGTAATAGAAAGTACTTCCGAGTAAAATCATGCAATAAGACATGGAAGAAGAAGACAATGGACAAGAAACATCCATTATAAATTCTCCAAGATTTCAGTTTATTGTATTTTAATGGTAGCTAATATCAACAATATTTTAACAATTGTATGAGTTTGCCTTCACTAACGAAAACAAAAAAATAATTAATGTCTACGGGATCCTAAGGTACGAAAAGTCTTAATTGTCGTTAATGATCGTTTTATTCTTATGGGTCTAATTTGTAAAGGATGTTACTCACAGTACTGGTATATAAGTGTAATTATCAACCCAATAAACTAAAGTTTTAGAGACACATTTTATTTGTTTAGGCACAAGTTTTTGCCTATTCTTTTTGCATATTTTAGGCATACGAAATCTCTAATCCCGAAAATGATGCAAATTCAAAACTATATATACTACCTATAATTCCTCAGTACTGCTGTTTCACAAAAATCGTAATAGAGAATATGTGGGGAAGTCTTCTCCAAGATACTACATTTTTATTTTATGAAACAAATGTATATCAGTGCTTTTTCCTGCTTAACTTATTGTTTAATGCACCTACTCTTGAAATCATTGACACGTTTAAAGCGTTCATTGCGGTTTCCAATAGTGAAATAAGCTACTATTTAATTGTAGTGTTTCCATTGACGCAATAGAATTTATATTTTCATAATTAACAGCGAATCTTCTCGTAGAAAATTTTATTTAGAAATCCTAGATCATTTACAGCCCGTTTACAGTTTAAGATTTTGAAATTTACAATTCTCTGTTAAGTTCGCGTAGGAATCATTTTTTTTAATTTTATCTCCGTTTTCTTGCATGTTAATAAACTTTAAAATTTACTTTGTATATTGTTCTATTTCATGGCTAAACAAACTGTGCATGTGAGTTCCATATAAGTGAAGCATATTATGCTAATCTAGATATTACGGAAGTGAAATAAAGATCTGTCAGTGCTAATACATCGTTTGTAAAATCATTACAAGCTCCAATTTTTGTACGTTAGTGTATTAGAAGCTATAATCGTAGATTTTTTTGTAAGTTTCATTTTGTATTTCTATGAAGCGGTGAGAAAAAATGTTAACTTGCAATCAAACATATCCTCATTTACTATATTGGATTTTTTCCCCCGATTTCACACTAATTATTTGTTTTTCTTCAGTCTAGTTGTATGTTGAGATCGCAATAAAAAGTAAGCTGAGGTAGCTTCATATCCTTTCCTATCTAGGGTACAATGCTGCTCGCCTGGGATATCATCTCTCAAAATGATACCAGTCCAACCTATAAAACGTTTAGATATTGCTTATTAATGAATTATAATGATTGCTTATGGACCTACAGGTCACGAACCTTTATCCCGGTAGAACGCCAAAGTCAACTGGTTCTGTTTGCCATTGTAATGTTATTTTCTAGATTTAATTTAATAAACTGAATTAAACTATTAAATTATTCTCCTACAGTCTCAATAGAGCCTTGGTTTATCAGGAAAATTTCATTCAAAATGAGCCACATAGTCAGCGAAAATCTGATGGTCCCATAAGCTCCCCTGTCTGGCTTTCGAAACCCGAGCTCTATTATTCTTAACCCAGGAAACTCTCTATTTTGTTCAACATCGAATTTTGGGGATCTCATCGGAGATCCATCCTGTAATATCTCGCGCCGAAAGCGGAAGCATAGTCCTTCAGGTATTGCGTAATGCTCAATCAAAGAGGTGGGTCAAACTTTGAAATTTTATCTGATAATAGAGAAAGGTTAATCAGAGCAATGGTTCCCAAAAATTCGCTTAAAACAAATTGGTATATATTTAAAGATAGAATTTTTTGGACTACGAAATAACAATAAAATATTTGGTGGAACGTCTTACGAGAGCACAAGAGAAAAAAGTTGGTTAAGGGAGTGGATGGGTCTAAAAGGACTATAAATATGCTTACGTAATACTTGTATGTCCCATAACCGCTCATTTTACAGGAATTATAACTTAAGATTCCTAAAAATATAGATTTATTCTAGAAAGAAATCGCCATCCAGGAAACTTTCTACATATTTTGAAGCATGGAGAAAGAAAATCTGGATTTTTAGTGAATAATTTATGTACTTCGTTGGCAATACTGCGTGCATAAGCGTTTGTTTCTGACACTTTCAGAGATGAGAGGCGATCAGAGCGCTATGTAGCGGACCGATGAGCAATTAGTCCCTGCTCCGTAATTAACGCCATCTCGTACGAAAAGTGAAAAATCGCATTCATTGTTGAATATCATCCCTTTTCCCTTTTGACTCAAACGTCTCGTTCAATGTCAACAACTTCGACAGTCAATTGTCAGTTCCTGTGATCATCTCCTATAAACAACCTGGACTCACGAATATTGATTACTTCACCCTCCTTCGCCATCTGCACCGTACATACTTTTTTCTTTTATTGTGTTTTTTTCGGAAACGGGAGATTAAAATTAGCCAATATAGGCCATGAGAGGGAATTAATTGCTTCCCTCATCGAGTCAAAAAAGACAAAAAAAAGGAGCATTGAGGGATTGATGGGGAAATTTCCAATGCTAGGAATTTAATATTGGAATTTGTTCTCGGAATTCCTTTTTTTCCCTCATTACGTTCCTCTCTACGCCAATAGTATGGAAAGAATTTCCCTCTGGATCATTTTGTGTATACACTTAAATTACTTGGAATGTGATGGAAGATGGATTGCAGATATGTTTCTATGGAATTATTAATTCCACCTGCTAAGAGATTAGGGCAGAAACTTTTTTGTACAGAGGTCATTTCACGTCAGATCAACACAGTCATTTACTTCATAATCTCAGATTTTTATAAATTTTGGTATGTTAGTAGCGCCTAATTAGAAACATCCAAAAATGCAATATTGTAGTCCTGTGTCATATATTTCTGGAGTTACAGCATCTCAAACTTGGATTTTTTCCCCCGAAATTTTGAGTCACATTTGCTATGTATAGGCTAGGAGCTGTTTAGGTTAGCTCAATTGGGTTTTACAAGCTCATTGATGTATTTAATATTGTTTACAAATTGAATGATTATTATTACAGAGTTATTATCTTCGTTAAAAGAATGAATTTATTTGTTTTGAGCATTATGTTAAGTTAAAGAACTTAAAGTGTTACAATTGAAACTACTTTGTAATCGGGTTCATTTGGTAATGCTTGAGGTAGTGGTCTAGAATGTGAACCATAGATGGCGTTGCGAAACGTTTTGCAAATTTATAGTAATTCGTGAACGGAAAGTAATTTATTGTATATGGAAGTTCGAAGGCAATAAATCTCGTTATTATTTTACTAAAGCAAACTGTAAGGCTTTAAGATATTTTTTTACATTTTATCGAATAATGAAGTAACCATTATTAAATGACCATGTTATATTTATGTACCAAGGATGTTAAAAGGTTATTTCGGTACTTGTAAATATACTTCTTTATATAGTTTTACACGTATGTTTGTATTATATTTGTTGAAACTAAAGTTCGCTAACGAGTATTACTAGTTTTTATATTCAATTAATTTCTTGTCTAAGGTGGAACACCTTGCGGTAAAGAAGTTACCGTTGAGTTTTCGCCCCAACACAGTGCGTAAGCCGTGGTCTATTCGAAGTTGGGCAACTCAACGTTCATACCGCAAGTTGGAGAGGTACCCACATCCCTGAGATAACTTGAAACAAGTTTAGGCGAAGCTCGTTGCTGAAGGTGAAATCATTTATTGTTTTGCATCGTTGATCTAACATCTAGATTTTCTGGTTATTTCATAATGTCGACTAGTCGAGGGGTTCGAACGTCAGAGGAGAGCGGCTATGAAAGTAGCAGCGATGGAACGAATGAAGATAATACGAAAGAATCAAGGAGAAGTTCACATTTTAACAGGGAAAGAAAGCCTAGAAGAGAGCTTGAGTTAGACCATGCTATAGTAGAAATAAAGGATTGGATAACACATTTTATGGAAAACTCGAGGTCAGAAAGAGGAGAGCGGAAAAAGGAGGAAGAAAACGAAAGGTGTCGGAAGGAAGAAGAAAACCGAGAAAAGGAGACATAAGGAAAACGAAGGAAGAAGAAAGACGACGACAGGAGAAAGCAGAAAAGGAAGAAAGACCTCTACAGAAAGAAGAAATGAAACAGAAAGATGAAGAGGAATTTCTGGAAAATATGAAACAAATGTTACAATTAGCAGTATGTGAACCTGAGAGATATTTAGAGAAATCAGAACCTAAAGCACAACAACAACAAATCACTGAAGAGTAAAGATAAAAATAAAATGAATTATATGGGCGGTAACAGCTCTATAACGTACGCCCTTCCCGGCTAAGAGTAATGAGAATAAGCTGATGGAAACATGTGATATTCAAGGCAATGATAGCTACAATAATAAATCTGGACTGATCGTTGGCAGTAAAGATCGAAAGGATGAAAAGTATGTATTCAGTAGTGAAGTACTGCCAACAAGTAGTAATTTTGAACTCAGCGATATTGATGTGAGTAAAAGTGGAATGATTGATGGCAATACTTTTCCATCCAGTGAACAGCGCATTAATAGAACTGGAGTGACCGATGAGAAGAATGTTCCAGCTAATAATGATTTACAGAAATTAACCTTGATCAATGTTAGTAAATCAGAATATATAGAGCCTATTAATCAAAAGAAACGTATGAAAGAACGAAACCTCGACAAAGCATGGTTAAAAGAGAGAGAACAGAAAAGAAAGAAGAGGGATGAAGACCAAAGGAAGTTCGAAGGTAAATTAAGAAATAAGTTACAAACAGTGGTTCATAAAGGAAAGAATGCAGTACAAAATAGGAGCATAGAGCAAACAGAAACATCTACGAATAATTCACCAATACCTAATCTTTATCGAATGAATTCCAGTTTTCGAGGAATGAGTATATATACAGAGACAACTATTTCAATGAGTGTCGATACGAGGATGGTTACTAATTATGCTACAATAAATGGAGGTAGACAATGCTGCATGGGTGTATTATGAAGACACACGTAATAGCAAGTTCCTGCTTAGCCTCGTAGCTTCCGCATCGGACAGCTAATCCGGTAACGCGGTTTCGGTTCTCGACGGGGTGATGTTATATTTATTTTTTCTTCAGAAAAAATAATTCCTTTCCGTTTTTTTTGTTTGTTTTTTTTACATATATACGCATTTTCAAGTTATATAAAGTCCACTAACCATTGGTTAGATTAGGTTAAGTCAGGTTTGATGTGTTTTTTTATTGACCACCCGGTTCACTCTAGTTCACGGCAACATCAACAGGTGGTTCTCGCGTCAAATTCTGAGGCTATACTTTCTATCCCGAACGAGTCGTCGTTTTTGTCTGTCCCTTACCAGCAGAAACAAACACGACAGTACTTTCTGAAGGTTTCGATTCATTATTTCATATATAGAGCCGCCGTAACTCAGTGGTAGAGTGTTGGCGTGGCATTCGGAAGGTTGTGGATTCGATTCAGCGGCCGACCATCCTGACTGAGTTTCTCTAGGGCTTTTCCTTAGTCACACCAGGAAAATGCCAGGATGACATCTCTAACATAGGCCCTGGCGGACATTTTCCAGAATCTTTTCCCCTCCCCTATCCCGGTCAGAGCCTCAGATTCCTAAAGGCCATAAAAATTCAATTATGCTATATAATAATGTTTTCTAGTTTGTGTTTGCGAAAGAAAAACTAAAATTTGCGTTTGTCAAAGCAATTATGGTCAGAAGGTAATGTCACGGGCTTCGGATTGGTAATGAGTAGATACGTGGGTTTGAAGCCCGTAGATCAGTAGTAGAGCATTAGGATAGTATTCCGCAGGTCGTAGCTTCAATCCTATAGCGACCAACCGTCGTAACTGAGCTTTTTCAAGGATTTTCATGTCTCAACAGGAAAGTGACGGATGGTACCTTCAACTTCTATCCTGACTGATACCTTCCCGCATCCTTTCCCCTGTTCTATCCCGACCGGAGTCTTAGACATCTGAAGGCCATAAATAAAATATTAGAATTCAAAGCCCGTGGTCGAAGTTTCCCAGGGTTTTCCTCAGATTCACCAGGGGTATCCTGTGATGTTACGCAGTGTTCGATTTGTGCCGAGGATGGTTGGATTTCCCCCTCTCGGCAAAAATCTCCCCTTCTCTGGAAATTGTACAAATCGAACACTGATATTACGGTAAGTAAGGTTCTGGCAGATACTTTCCTTATCTTCTACCTAACTCATTCCAATCTGAGCCAAAGATGCTAAAAGCTCATAAATATATTTAATCCGAAGCAATTATTACGTAATACGTATTTTTAATAGTATGTTCGTTTGTACTGTCAAATTGTTGTCATTTGCAGTCGAAGGAATTTCTACTAGCTATTAACTTTTTATCATACTAATTATTCGCGACGAGAGTAACTGAATCTCTAAAAGCTCCGATAATTGCATACAATACTTTTCCGACAGTTATAATATGAACTACCCTACCAAGTCCTAACGGCAGTCTATCACACTACTATTCTGATAACAGGCTATAGAAAGTTAAGTTAGTCCATAATGGTTCTTTTACATTGTTTGTTTAAGTTGGGAACAAAAACTCCCATTAATAAAAGTTTTGTTCTCCTAAACTGCTATTTTTAACATCTATTTGAAAATAGAAATTTACTTTAATCACTGCTACGAAAAAAGTAGCCGTTTTCCCCATCACTAGCAGTGTGTTGGATTCATGGAACAAAAGTATATGTGACAACATTCAGCTGCACAGCGCTCTGGGAACAAGTTTCATTTTTTTTTTTGTCGTCTTTCTCAATACAGGTAAAAGGTAACCTAGACGTTTGTTCGCGCATACGCTTCAAATGTTCGTGAAACTACGCAAAATATATCATGCAATGTTGTATATATCATTTCTTTCATAAAAAGCTATCCAATCCAAATGAAAAAAGAAGTAATATGTGATGTAGCAAAGATTAGTAATTTTTTTACCGTATGCACTTCAAAATTTAATTTTGTATTTCAGTTAAACTATATCCATGCATCTCTAACAACATACTTCCTTTTACAGTAGCTTTATAAAGTTAATATCGAACGCATTTCACATTAAAGGAGGTCTATATTAATAAGAAGAAAATTCTACAAAATATTATTGTTTCATAGAAACGAATATTAATTATCTTATACATAGGAGCATAACATCATCGAAAGAACTTCAATATTTGTTTGAGAGCGCTTGTATTGTCTTCCATGTTTTGTTTTTCTGAATTAATACACAGAAATGTTTGAAATTTCATCACTTAGACAATTTTAATTAAACTTAGACATTCATAACAGACAGGAATTTAAAAAAGAAGTTGTTTTGAAATTATTTTCATAAACTTAGCTCAAGGACTGCTTTAATAAACATACATACGTCAAGATGTTAATTGCATACACAACGTCAAACATTATTCTGCAGTTCTGTTTAATTAATTAATTAATTAATTAACAGCAACAAGCTGACAATGACCACTTGGTGTTTCTAAAATAAAGAGCTATCTTAATTTTAAAATAAAGGAAAAACCTTTTGAAACAAATGCAGCTTGAAAATCAGAGAAGTATTAAGGGAAAACAAGAAAAGCAGATAACAACTATACGTAATTAACAAAAGAAGATACACAATGCCATCTGCTGAGCAACCAATTTCCCTCACGAAAGAGAAACATTTGTTAGAAAAGTTATATTTCAAGTATTCTTTACAAATTAAAAGTTACTAGCATAAAGCATTTCAAAACAGGCTGTTGTTGCCATCTATTTACAGCAAGTTAATTTCAACACAGTGTGATTCTAATATAAGTTTGTTTAATTAGTGGTTTAACAATATATCATTCCAGGAGAGTGATTGCTCATATTATTAATTAAAAAGTATTAATTAAGAATAAAAATCTTTGGAAAATTTTATATTGTTAGGGCCATGCCATGCTCTTCCTACACGAGTACAATGCTTTACTAGAATCCATAAACTTTCATGTAGTAATCATGAAACAAACTAAACCTTTTGGACGTCGGTTCAATCTAATATAAGGCGTATTTGATCCAGTTTTAAATATATTTAAAATAGATTGTAGTAAAGATGTTTCTGAGGAAAGCGGAAGTCCTTAATTCTGCGCACTGTATATACGAGGGTGGTTGAATTGTGTGGCATTAAGAGGTAGAATTGATAACTATATTTATTGAATACGAAATGAAATAATTTTCATTACAACCATTATCTACTATTTAAGGCATAAATTAACGGTATTTTCAAGCTGAAAAATATTCACAGTAATTTATTGTAAATGACGAGAAACAAAACACTATACCTGCGCAGTATTACCCAACCAGAAAGGTAATATTGCGCGTCATGTGGGGTAATTCTGCGCACCTCCATAACATTATTTTATCCATATCCGCAATACTTTTACTATGTATATATACTGTACGCATGTTTCAGGAAAAGAATAAATAAAGAAATGCAGATCAAATTTCTTTTCTTTTTTTATGATCAAAGTGTTCATTATATTTTTAAACATCATGGACGAAAAACTTTTCTTAAGCACAAGTTTTTGTTGCCCTTGTATTTTTAAACACAACGTACAAATAAACGCCCTTAAACAAAGTGTAGTAAGTCTCTTTTATTTTGTAATGATATCCAACATTTTTTTGTAAGCAAAAAATGTTTCCTAAGAATCCTATTGGTTTCTTACTCTTAAACGTAACTTTCTTAAAAACAAAATTGTTTAACAGTAGCTATAGCTTCCCTCAATTGATCTCCTTTATAACTAACATTTGTAGTAGTTCAATCTCTTTCCTTTGGTATGATAACATTGAAATATGCCGCTATTTTATCACGTAACACAAAGTAACCATAAGCCTCATCTCATCGATTTTACATAGAATGAAACCACTCACACCACTTACCAAAAACTAGTACAATGACTCACTGCATGTCTGTTACGACAAAAGAATACCGAGCTACGTAGTTTATAACAACACGAATATAGTGAAACATGAACAAAGTATATCATCTTCCTCTAATTGCCCTCGGGGCAGATTTAGAAACAGAACACAGAACTTTAGCATCTGCTAACTACGCAACTACAAGACACAGTAGCTTCCCTCTTTCAGAACTATCTTCTTTTAACTGTCGCATCATATCTCCTGCATGTATAGTAGAAGCTGTAGTATAAACGTCTCTAAACATGGTAAAACTGAATTGCGCACAATTAAACGCCGCGCAGAATTCGACCACCCTACTTTATAACGATAAGTGTATAATGCAATAATATCGCCTGCTTTTACACTTTTTATTTTAATGTACTTATTTCGTCTTTAAACTTTGTAACGTTACACGCGATGTTAAAAGAAAAGAGATGTAAAATCTCTTACAGGAAATATAAATTTGAGTTAAGCTAATCTTTTATACATGGTAGTAACGTCATGGACCAAAAAACTTTACGGATACATGAAAAATAAAGGAAAAGACGTAGTGGTCGAGGTAGAGATTACCCCGTTTCAGAACTTAAGTCTTCCAAAAGCTTGGGATAAATAATTTTAGTTTTTCATATTACTAACTCCACTACCATTAGAGAAGAGCGTCAACTATTTCAATCCTGAACCATTCAAAAATCATACCCAAATGTTACGCAATGCGTGATCAAAGCATCAACCAAAGAAAGCATCGGATTTCCACAAAGTTTCTGAACTAAGGTTGAGTCAAAATGAGCGAGTTTTCAGCAGGTGGCAATAACTCGTTTGTATCAAGTCAATATCTGAAATGAACTCGATATACTAAACTTTTTTATATATATAAAGGGAACCAATAAAGTTATGTCGGGTTTTCTGATGGTCGAACTGCATGAGCTCCTCACATCGTTCGTACAGATGTGAAAGAGATAAGAGAAAATTAATGCGTTAGTTAGTATTTAATTTTGTGGCTGGATGGTAGGGATCATCACAGTTAAACGGTGACGTCACTGAGAACTGGTCAAACATGGGAACTCCAAACAACATTTTACGGGCCTGTATGCTGTACGAGTTTAAACGGTGAACAAATGCTAGTGTAGCTTTAAGAAAAACTATCTCAGGCATTCAGTAGAGATGTTGCAAATGAGAAGATAGTACTAGTGATTGACTGTGATTTGGAAAATTAATACACGCACTAGACGACTTCTTTGGTTCACGTCCCTCTGTGTTACACATCCGTGAGATTCATAGTTTGACCGAGCGTTGGAGACGGGTCATTGTTGCTGATGGGGAGATCCATCCCCATGATTTTCCAGGTAGATCTTACTTCTTGTTATCGCGTATCTGTTTTTAGGATCAAAATAAGACAAGACTTTATTGGTTACCTTATAAAAATGCGTGTATGCATAACAATCAAGAAATAAGAATTGCAAACCTTGAGTAAATGTTTTGCGTATTTGTTAGCAGTGAAAGAGAGTCTTATTATCTATTGATTACCTATATCATGTTTTCTCGTAGAGTGGGTTGCAAAATTTATCCTCATCACCCTACCTTTACTCAACTGAACTTCCGGAAATTACCCCACATTCATCGCGGATTCCTTTGCGCATTCATTACACTATTCCGAATCGTAGTACAAAATAGGCTTCTGTAAACTAAAATTACGTTTTTGGAGTTGTGTCATTATGATAAGTATTGGAGGTTAAACTTTCATGTCATTGAGTAGACAGTTGCCAATCTGATAATTATACTCTATTTCTAAATACCACTAAATCAATTTATTCGATATTTTAAAAGCCTTTTCTAGCGAAGTAAATCATGGTATGTTAAGAACAGAATGGAATGTTGCCAAATATGAATAATCTACTACTTTTCACTCTGAAATTAAAAAGTATAGTTTGTAACACTGCATTCTATATTTCAGATGTGTTTATCATCACTAGAGCGTATAAAATAAACAATAAAATTGATAAGTACGATTTGAAAACAGTTCACATCAGGCTGCAATCACTGTATTCTAAATAAACTATTTTACATGTATACACACGAATTAACTCCAAAACATAATTTTAACATGAAAAATAGCTTAGTATTTATCTAGACTATTAATTTTATGTAGTATGTAGAAAATAAAGCAAAGTTCGACAAAGCATAAAGATATTTTTCTTATTTTGTTTTCCAAAAATTCAACTGAAAAGTTTATTAGCCTAAGTTGACTACACCTCACATATGATACAAAACTTCCGTATTTTTTAAGGGTACATGAGCGTCAAGTGTATAAAACTATTCACATGCAAAGTCTTAACATTCTATCCACATATTATAATCTCATTAAAACTTCGAATCGATTTGTTTTTGCTTTAAAGACTCCTCATATATCTGTACTTTTTTTTTCAATTAACAAATTCTAGCAGTAATTTTGAAACTTTCTAAACTTCGCACGTAATTTAACTTTATTACTTTGCGTTATATGACACAATTGAACAATACAATTATATAAACTTCATTGTGTGTAACACAGTTCAAAGATTTTTTTATTAATTAGTGCAATTTTAGCAGATATATAAGCGATAAAATATTTGAAATTATCATAAGAAAAAGCAAATCTTAAAAGACGGTTACGTATATGTAATATTTTGATTTATTGTTAATGAAAAACACATTTAATCACTTCAAAAAAGTTGCTGAATCTACGTAAATGCAATGTTTGATATCGTTACTTAAAAAAAGAGCTATTCAATTCAACTGATAAAAGAAGTAGAATATGATGTAGCAAAGATTACAGTTTATATCGTGTGCATATGGAATTTGATTGCAGTCTAGTTAAAATATATCAAAGCATCTCTTACAGTGTACTTCCTTTTTCAGTAACTTTGTACAATAAATACTGAACGCATACCACATTATAGGAGGTCTATATTATTAAAAAGAAACTTTTTGTTAAGAAAATTATTGTTTCGTAGAAACGAATATTAATTATCCAATACAGAAGCATAGCATCAACAAAACTAATTGTATATTCGGTCGAGTGCTCTGCTGGTATTTTCTTTCATGCTGTTCCTGAGTTAAAACACAACAATTTTAGAACTTTCATCGTTTTGGTAATTAAACTTAAACAATCGTAACTGACAAGAATGGAAAAAAAAAGAGAAGTCCGTTTGAAAATATTTTCATAAACTTTGATCAAGGGCTGCTTTAATAAACATACACAAGTCAAGATGTCAATTACAAATTAAATTTCTAATATTATCCCCCAGTTCTACGTAATTAATTAACATGCTACAAAAAGTTAACAATGACCACTTGATGTTTCCTGAACCCTAATTTTAACGTAAAACAAAACCTTTTTGAAACAATGGGACTTGAAAATTTGGGAAACATTAAGTTTTAAGAAACAGATAACAACTACGCGTAATTAACAAGTAAAATACTAATTTCCTACTAACAAAATGTGACTAGTTCCAGCAGGAGAAAATATAAACATTTTTTAGAAGAAAAAAATATTTCAAGTATTCTTAACAAATTCAAACTTATTTAAAATATATACAATATATATTTCCAGCATTTCTAACGAGGCTGTTGCAACCATTAATTTACGAACAATATACTTTTAAAGGTATGATAATTACTAAAACAAGCTTTATTAGTTATTTAAGAATTCAGTACATGAACTACGTACGTCACTCTGGTTTTCATCATTCCAGAACAGTGATTGCCCAATGCCCATGTTGTCAACTAAGAAGTTTTAATTGAACAAATATCTTTGTTTACTTTTCTGCATTCTAGTAACAATGGTTTCTACTAACCGTACCGTTCAATAATCTAAAAATAATCTATGTCGTAAAGGCGTTACAAACTCGAAAACTCTTGGACGCGAGTTGATTAATCTAATTGAAAATGTATTTCATCCGGTTTAACATTTATTGGATATCGATTGTAATGAAATGTTTCTTGGGAAAGAAAAAGTGTTGTCGTAAGAGTCGTAAATCATTCTATTTACAGTATATTATATTTGTAAGTAATACTGCTTTCCTTCGCAGGCCTGTATCAAAATGTTTTTCATCCGGTTAAACTTATTGAAAATCGATTGTAATGAAATGTTTTTTGGGAAAGAAAAATGTTGTCGTAAGGGGTGTAAATCATTCTAATTATATTACATTTGTAAGTAATACAAATTTCCTTCGCAGGCCTGAAACTTCAATTAACTGTGTTGAAAGCTTTAAGAAGGAATTTTGAAGAATGTGGAGTACATTTATGGGTAAAGAAAACAAAAACAATGACGATTGGAACATAGAAGTAAATAAGCATGAAAATTTGAAGATAATTACAAAATTGTGGAACGAAGTTTGATAACATATATTGAAATAAAACCTTGTTGCCCGGTTCCATCTAAGTATCTATACAGTATAAACTCATTTATTTAAAATGTGGTTAATTATTTAAAAGAAAATACATTCTAAATAATGACCGGACAATGAGGTAATTTGAAACACAGAAAGGTATCAAATTTGTGTCTGAGGTGAAAAGTTCTGATATTATGAAAATTGCATCATTCTTCATTGCATTCAAGAAAGTGAATAGACATTCCATTATGAGATTTCGTGAATGATATGAAATGTTTGAGCATATCTTGTACTTTCAAATATTACACGTTTAAGGAATGTATTTTTAACGTTGCACAAAATTGTAATACTGCTCCAATAAATTCAAACCTAGAGAGTACAAACTTTCAAAGAAGAAAGTTCAAAACAATTTTTAAAAAATCACTCGTTGCCCATTTTTTATTTTACTTTTTTGATCACTCGTTCTGATTTATGGTAATTCTGTTTCGAGCAAATATACTAACTCCAGTATTATCTAATGAATCATTTACTATCGTAAACCGTAAAGCAGCGTTTGACATCCTAAGACGTTTCACAACATATTAATATTGCATTTCTCTTGGATGATTTCTTTTTTAAATTGAAATGTAACTTGGAAATGGGAAATCATGTCTCGAAACAAGAGCTGACGTTTATTGTTCCTGCAACAACAATATCCTTTGATTGTATAAATTATGAATGATGCTATTGCCTGCCTGACAATCAAACAGACTGTTGTTTGTGAAGGTGTTCATCTATTCAAGTTTCCATGAAATATTTCAAAACTTTTAGGAAGATGTAAAAGACGACCCTCTCCCTCAGTCTGATATGTACCATAACTTTCGCATAGCATACAATAAAAATCCTTTAGTTCGCTTTACAATATATACAAACTTCTTTTACCAAGTAATAGGAAGTGTTCAATGGGATATTTTTGTCTGAAATGACCAACTCAGAACTCAAATATAGGTCTAAACGAACATACGGAGTTTAGATGGTAACGTCACGAAATTCGGATCGGCAATGGATCAGCATGCGGGTTCGAAACCCATGGCGGACAATAGTGAGTGATATTTAGCAGTTTCCATCAGTTTTGCTACACGAATGCTGAGATAGTATCTTAAGTAAGACTCTGGCCGCTATCTTCCATATTCTAATCTATCATGTAATGAGCCAGAGTTTCCTAATTGGCACAAAATTCATATTCAAATTGCTAACCCGCAGGATGTTCATTTGTTTATCGATATCGAATTTTGATTGTGCCCTAAAGACCTTGTTCAACTTAGAAAATAAACCCAAAGGCCATTTCCTATGCATCTGAGTATATACTGTAAAATATTCAGTGTTTTATA
Source organism: Lepisma saccharinum (assembly GCA_022664845.1). Classification (NCBI taxonomy): domain Eukaryota; kingdom Metazoa; phylum Arthropoda; class Insecta; order Zygentoma; family Lepismatidae; genus Lepisma; species Lepisma saccharinum. The sequence continues at coordinate 39,917 of JAGDQP010002166.1, forward strand.
TTGTCTATTATAAATATATGCTACATACGGTAGCTCTATTGTGTCAACTTGAGATAACTTCATGTGTAGGAAGTACTTTTTCTTTAAATTTCTTATCAATATTTAAAGACCTTTCCACTTACATCACAGTACATCAGTACACTCTATACACTTTAGTAGCCTAGTAAAAATGTTAGGCGGAAACAGGGGTGTTATTGGACTCATCCCAGTACACACTTCGTCAATATTCTCGCTATATAATGAAAACAAATACAGGACGAGAATTAGTGAGGTGGAATTAATCATGAAATATCGCTTATAAAATATGTACAAAATTTATTTGAAAGCTTTACTTATAATTGGCGCAAGAACTGTTTAACTTTGCTTTAGAATATGCGATCTTAAAAATATCTGGTGTAGTAAAAAGTAATCCATTATTTTTCCCAATAGATGGCTTCAGTGATCTGTAGCTCGCGTTGTATAAGTCCGATCGGGTTCAACGAGATTTCGTTCAAACGATGAGATTGCGTACTACAAACACTGTTCAGATAGTTGTGATGAGTTGACTCAGTGTTGTGTGAGCGCGCGTCAAAATGGACACTAGCAAAGAGAAAATACGCTATATTTTACAGTTTTTCTTCGATAAAGGCGAAAACGCAAGCCAGGCGGCTGCAAATGTGAATAGTGTTTATGGTCCTGATACTGTAACAGCCAATCACGTGCAATTTTGGTTTCGTCGATTCCGTTCCGGTAATTTTGACGTCAAAGATGTACCACGCACTGGAAGGCCAAGTGTCGAAAATGTCGATAAAATCATGGACATTGTCGCGTCCGACCGTCATGTAAGCACTGTTTCGATTGCCCAAGAGCTAAACATTGCACAAAAAAACCGTGTGGAACCATTTACATAAGGCTGGATACACAAAGAAGCTTGATGTATGGGTGCCACACGAGTTAACGCAAAAAAACCTCATGGACCGAATTTCCATCTGCGAATCGCTGCTGAATCGCAACAAAAGCGACCCATTTCGGAAGCGGTTGGTGACTGGTGATGAAAAGTAGATCACTTACGACAACGTCACGCGAAAACGGTCGTGGTCGAAGCGCGGTGCGCCGGCGCAAATGGTGCCCAAGCCAGGATTGACAGCCAGGAAGGTTTTACTGTGTGTTTGGTGGGATTGGCAGGGAATTATCTACTATGAGCTGCTCCCCTACGGCCAAACCCTTAACTCGGAACTATACTGTCAACAATTGGACCGTCTGAAGGCAGCAATCGCCCAGAAGCGCCCAGCTTTGGCCAATAGGAGAGGCATTGTGTTCCACCAGGACAACGAAAGGCCACACAAATCTATAGTGACTCGCCAGAAACTCCTGGAGCTTGGTTGGGAGGTTCTTATGCATCCACCTTATAGTCCGGATCTGGCACCGAGTGATTACCATCTGTTCCTGTCCATGGCGAACACGTTTGCTGGTGAAAAATTCGCTTCAAGAGAGGCTTGTGAAAATCGACTGTCTCAATTTTTTGCCAATAGGGACAAGGGCTTCTATGAGAGAGGCATCATGATATTACCTTCCAAATGGCAACACGTTATCGAACAAAACGGCGCATATGTGACCTAAATCGGATCATTCTAACTATGGTAAGTCAAGCCTTCAATGTCATGCAAAAATAATGGATTACTTTTTACTACACCAGATAAAAGACGACAAAAAGGAACTAACGTTGAATGGCTTGAATAAACTGTCCGTGTACGCGTATGTTGTAGATTTAATAGGGGGAAAATATAGAGGCACTACAAAGTAACACTGATATCTTAGTAGAAGCTTGCGATGAGATAGGTCTACAGAGAAAACAAAATACATAACATCCGAAAACACTGAGAATGAAGGAAATAAATACATAACAATTAAGAATCGTTACCAAGAAAAAGTAAACAAATTTAAATACTTAGGAGCATATGTAACAAGTAAAAACGAGATAACGTAAGAAATAAAAAGTCGGTTATTATCGGGCAATGCATGTTTTTACTAGTCCAAAAACTTCTAACATCGCGATTAATACCAGAAAAAAAAAGTTGAAATTGAAAATGTAAAAAACGGTTCTTCTGCCGGTAATACTTCACGGTTGTGAAAGTTGAAGTACGACCCTAGGAGATGAATATAAAATTACGTTTGCTTGAAAATAAGGTTTTGAGAAACATATACGGGCGAAAACGGGACGAGACGACTCGGCAATGGAGGTGACTGCATAATGAAGAATTTCACGGACTTTAGGACTCACTCGATGTGCTAAGAATAATGAAATCACAACGACTAAGGTGAGCAGGCTATGTAGCTGGGATGCGTGAAAAACAAAGATTATATTCCATCGTTGTTGGTAAGCAGGAAGGAAAGAGACTTTTGGGAAGACTTTTGTTACTGTGGCGATGAACATGTGAGTTCCGTAAACCATCGAGTAAGTAAGTAAGTAATGAAGCTTTCCAACTATAGAAAACATTTGGTAATTTCTTAATATAAGTTGAAACAGGGTTTCACAGAGACGTCATCCCGGTTTCGGTCATCACGACCGAAACGTCATCACGACGGCTTCACACCCATCATCTTTCTTGGTGTATCTAATTAATGAATAGGATGACAGTAGGTATGCAGATTACAATTACTGCAAGTGTATTATGTTTTAGAGGGCACATATGTCAAAATTAAAATCATATATGTTTATATTTTATATATACCTTATTTTGTGACTTGGTTATCTTCTAGATTTTTCATTCAGTGACCCTTAACCAATCATTAGGAGAACATGTGCGCCGACAATGTCCTCCCCCTTTTGTATCAATAGAGCAGTTAATGCGTACTGGCAAAGTTTTCAATTGCATGTGGTTTAACAAAACATGAAAGTTTTAATTAACTTCCTACACATGTATACTTCGTTGCTAGGAACGAAACACATTCGTCGATGTGTGTGTTGCTCGTTATATTTTTTTTTTTTTGTACTTTTTCTGTGTTTTATACATTTTTTTTATTCGTAGAATAGTAACAGCACGTTGATGAGCTGAACACATCATCAGTATATTGTGTTAGCATGCTTGTAGTCGTGTACACCATATGGTTTCTATGCAACTTTTGACCTTTTGCTTTCAGTAAACGATCCATCGTGTAGAACATAACTTTTTTTTTTTGTTTTGTGACTTGCGCACTATGCAAATAAAACTCTGTTTCTCTCTTTTAGCCTGGAGAAATTGACTGATACCAGTGCGTATCATTTAAAGCAAACACAGATGCATAATTATTAACTTCTATACTACATAGAAATATGTCAAATGGTGGTTCTTTTAGATTGATGACCTATGCTTCGGTTAATTTTGCAGGCGATGAGAAATGAATTTGCTTGGAGCTCTCAATTTTCGTTTCTGAATTAACCCATACTAGTTCCAAGTTTTGTAAATGCTTACGTGGTCTGGATGAAATAATATTGATTTTGTTACTCAGGTAAACATTACAATTATTTCTAATTAACAAAATACAGAAAAATTCCCTAAAAGTTACTCTCTGATTGCTGCATCTTTTACAACCATCGAGAAGTTGCTGAGAGCCCTTCACAAAGAACTAATCAATTGGCGCCCTTCTGCCAATCTGCTTAATAGCGCTCTTTCTGCTTTCGTCTTTTGAATACTAAGGCGATGTAAAATTTGAATTTGTAAGCCATCTCTTTCTGGAATTGTTCAATCCATTCGAGTCACTTATTTTTAACTTGAGCCTTTATTTTATACAATAGAGCCATCCAATGTAATTTAATGTTAGTTTTATTTCTTTATTGTTCATTGATTTACGAGCTAGTTGGTCTATGATATTATTCCCTAGTGAATCATGGTGTACTGCCACGAACGTGATATGTATTGTTTTTCTTCGTTGTTGTAATATGTGGTCCCTATATAATGTGTTTATTACCTGCGGAAAGCTTATGTAAAGTTTATTTTGTGTGAATTGTTGAGATTTTATGGCAGTTTGTGTATCTGTTAGAATTATTATTTTTATTTTTGATACTTTTAAACAATATTTTAGAGCTAATTATATTCCGTAGATTTCTGCTGAAGTGTGTACACTGAAGGGTTGAATAAAATTATGGGTGAAAATAGTATAAGTAACAATAATATGAATCTGAATAATAGTAATAATATGGATCTGAATAATAGTAACAATATGGATCTGAATAATAGTAATGAAGTGGATCTGAATAATAACAACATGGATCTGAATAATAGTAATAAAGAACATCTGAATAATAGTAATGAAGTAGCTCTGAATATAGTAATCATATGGATCTGAATAATAGTAATAAAGAAAATCTGAATAATAGTAATGAAGTAGATCTGAATAATATTAACAATATGGATCTGAATAATAGTAATAAGGAGCATCTGAATAATACTAGACGAAGTGGATCTGAATAATAGTAACAATATGGACTTGAATAATAGACTAAGTGGATCTGAATAATGGTCATATTATGGTTTCGAATTATAGTAATGAAATGTATCTGAATAATAGTAACTACGTTGACTTGAATAAAAACAACATCAATCTGAATAATAGTCGATAAATTTTTAAATGCTGTCTTTGAATATTATTGGAAACTGAAGGTTTTGTCATTTTCGTTAGTAACGTCCCATGCACTTAGCTGTCTCACCATTTGCTGGGATGTGGCTGATTTTTTTTTAAACAATGTTTTAGAGTTAATCTACGAGAATGTTATGTACATAATTAGCGGAGGTGAATTTCTTTACGATGAATTGCAGTTTCATCAATATATACTTAAATGCATACAATTGCACACACACACATTTTGAAGTTTGGAAATAAACGTTTCTTTTGTGTACCTTCGTACACAGATGTATAATAATTTACAGTGCTTTTTATCGTCCATTTTCATCCCATTACTAGTTTTACCAACATTTTACTTTCATTTAGTTAGAAAGTTTGTTTTAACTGCGTTGAGTGCTTTCGAAGCTGAGCATTCATGCCCTGCTGGCAAGAGAAGTTGTCGGAAAAATATTCTCGTAATGCAATGACCATTTCTGTTATCATTACTACCACTACTGTTGCTACTATTGCTTCTAGTATTGGATTGAAGGTCCCACATGAGGGACTTACAGCGTAATGCTTAAAGCTGAAATGGATCCTAATTAATTAGCAGGGTCGTCAAAGTGTAGTCCCAAGGGCGCGTCTCCAGTGCTTCCTCCTTCAGCGCAATTGCCTAACAAGATACTTCAAAAGCATTTCTCTCTCTCTCTCTCTCTCTCTGTGTCACTTTCTCAAACGGAATGATTCTCCCGTGTGTGTTTGTGTGAGAGAAAGAGTGTATGTACTGTTTCTACATATTTATATGCACATCTATTTACTTTAGATTGAAGTATCTTAGCTTATAATATCTACGACCTACTTTTCGTGTGAAGGAATTTTAAATAGGTCTAGGTAGAGTGCTTATGAGTGTACTTCCCGAGTCGAAATTGTATTGCTTGAAACAAGGAACTGCTTAAAACATTCGTATCCAAGAATTAATTAACCGAATCTAGATTACTAACCATAAACTTAGGCCTCCTTCCTATCTGGGTATTCAGTTCAACATTAGGAATAGAAGCTATTTCAGATTCAAAATCACAGCAATGAATATGGATTCCTTTATTGACATCCCATTTTAGATCCATAATCTAATACTTGGGATCTGGCTCCAAGAGCCTAATATCACTAACCAGGTCCTCATATGATCCGAATGAACTTATCAGATACAAAAAATCAAATTAGGGATGGTAAACTACTAACGAAGTGCCATTTTTTCCTGATATATGTCGAGGTTCGAAGCTTTAGATTCAAATCTAGAACTACTGAGTATCTTAACTTAGGTTGGTAACACCGATTCAAAATCGCAACTTTGGAAAGTGAAACAAATAAAAACTCGAAATTTGAGATGAGTATCCAGGTCTACACAAATCGAAACAGTGGATGATGTTTCAAATTTGGGATGTGGTTCCAAAATGGAGGATGTATTAAATCTAGATCATCTGAGATCCTAATGAATGTTTTTTTGGATACGAATTTGATCATTTGTAGTTCTATTATATCCATGCAATTTACTAAGACGTACCGTAGAATGAGAAAACGATTCTTTCACCCAGGAGAAAATTAGTAACTTAGTCTATGATAAAAATAGATGATGTAGTAATACACACATGTGCACAGTGATAGGCATGTCATATTTCTAAGTCACGTGTCGACATAAGAAGGAGTTAATCACAACAATTCATAAAAAAATAGTGGCCCTTTCTCCTACTAATGCTTTCATAAGTGTTCCTACGTTCGATAAATTTAATTGTTGCAATTCCAGACAAATTTATACTATAGTGCTGCAATTTATAGTAAGTAAAATATAGTGTATTCTTACTAACATGGTTTACCTACTAATTTTACATATCTAAGTATGTCTTCAATATACATGATATGTAAGAGGAAATTTAGCATCTCGTGAAAAGGCCATGCTTAATATTCCATGAAGAAGCTTTCCTGTAGGCTACGTAAAATGACATTCAGTTACAAAGTCGTGAAGAGTGATGATACCTTTATCACTTAGGCCAAGCGTTGTATTTGTGTAATAAAATATAATTAAAATTGAACTAAATTATTTGTTTAAGGTATCGATGTTTTGCTGATCATCAAATATATTAATGCTCACTTTTGTGATACTGCGAATCTTCAAGAATGTTGATGATTGATTAAAGCAGCAACATTATAAATGATGTTGCAATTCGTATACTAATTGGAAGAAGAAAATACGCTTCCTTGTATCAAGATGGGTGCAAAGCAAAGTACTGTTGCCGCCCATACAAATAATTTTATCCTCAAAATTATACTGGTACGTGTCCCATGTCGCTGCTTTGAAACTTTGTAGCTTTATATAACTGTTTTAATAAAGATGTGCCGTGTTTAATGTTGTATTGTCAAATCATACGCAACACTGTTTAACTTGAGCTCTTTACTGCACACGACTCATATATTTTGAAACTCCCATACACAATTTTCAACGGCTGCATGTGCAGAGACGACGACAAGTGCCTTTGGGCCTACAAATAGTCAATTATTTTTCCTTCGTGCTGGCCATATTTAGTGCAAATACGAGAATAATTTCTAAAGTAAAAATATTTTTTGCTATAATCAAAAGAAAAACTGTATTCATCGAAATGATTTCAACGTCGCAATGAATTCAGTCACTTTTTCAAGCAAGCTTGATGATTCCCTTCTCATAGAAGTCGGCCGTCAGCCCTTTTAATCAGTCCAAAATTCAAATGGGACAGTCTCACAAAGAACACATTGCGGAACATGTTGCAAATATCATGAAATTTATCAACAGTGGATTACCTGTTTTGCATGAACATAAGAATCAATCTATTTCGTTGATCATCGTTCACATCTTTCCTTCTGCACTAAGCATACCATACCACACTCCTCCTTTGAGGTATGTTTGCTGTACATATTATATTTTACGGACATAACCTGTCATTTTGTTTCTAGCCTATTTAGTATTATTAGAAACTGTATCGGTTTTCCCATTCCGCTTCACAAAAGTTATCTATGTTAGTAGGTGTATATGTACTTGTTAATTCGTTTGTGCAGAAAAGACAACATATATTAAACCACACTACTACTAAAATCTAAGTAAATTGTTTAATTTCTTTGGCGTTTTACAAAAATGTTATATATATATTCTACTGTAGAGTCAGGCACAGTGGTATTAAACGTACGCCATTTTCAATGCAATGCGTTCAATGGAAATATCTGAATACATTTTTTTTTCAATTATGTAAGTTATTGAAGAGTAGAACACCTAACAATCAGAGTAAAATTTAAAAAAACACCAAAGGATATGCATGAATGTTTTAATTAGTGTCCAAGAATTTGCTGATACTTAAGGCATTGAGTAACTCTGAACAATATCAAGCGTCACATCAAAATGTACAACAACATATCCTAAGATTGCATGTATAAAATTTATTATTCTGAAACTTGAGTAAAAGAGAGAGCATCACTTTTAGTATTTCAGTATAGCTGTCGTTCTAGTACGACCTTACACTTTAGGCACCATCTGCTGTATCCTTCTGCAAATAATTGCGTGGAAAAACATCCCACTATAACATAGAATATCTGACGAAAGGCACTGAAGTTTCAACGAGGATTGGTTCAACAATGTTTCTTGCACAGAATATGGAGTTGTATACCGTTTCACATATGAAGTGTTTCTAACAGAAGATAATATTTAGAAAGATTCATTTTCAGCTAGAAATCTTTTCTCAGTTCTCGGGGCTTTGTACATTTCCTCGGTGTATCTGTGACTCATTTTCTGTTTTTCAAAATACAAGATAAAATGCTGACAGGAGAGATAAAATTATAACTTCTAAGTAATACGATGTGGTCTTGTTAATTTACATCTCAGTTGGCTGTGAAAAACAAATTTATAACAGCCGTATATCCTACAAAAGAAAACGTAAGCGGTCAGCTGAAACCTTCACGAAATACATACAGAATTTTGTTTCATTGGTATTTACAACAATTGAAAGCACACAAAATTTGTCGGATTACTTCCAGCTATGATGTTGTAGCATGTTGGGAGTACATGTGATAGATTAAGTCTGTTGTGATATCTTTCCTGATATAAGAAGTTCAAATATTGCATTTGATGAAATCTAGAAAAAAAAATACGATTAAAGAAAATTTAAAAAAAAAGAAAACAACAACTGAAGTTGAATTCTAATGAGCAACACGAGAAAGGCGCATGACCTCTCTGTGTCTGACAACTACAAACTTCACAAAAGCACTGTAAACTTCTGTTGGAATTTTCAGTTTTGATTAACGAACTTTGATCAGTACGCGAAAGCCATGCAAATTCCATTTCAAGCACGTCAATTCAAAACGGCTTATATCGTAAAGTCGGGCGATTTCGATCGATCCGCGTACAAGTGGCTGTCTGTTAAAGACGGTGAACGTTGTTTAGAAAATACTACGACGTTGTGGTACCTGCATCTGTACTTAAAAAATCCCAGATAATGTAATGAGTAACAGTGGACAAATATAAATATATATGCATACGTTTGTGAACACGTGTTATCGATCGGGATCACCCAACCAATGCGGGTGATTCCGATCGCTAGGAACAAACACGAATATAAAAGATCATTCCTACTTGTCTCTCATTAGAAACGTATATTTATTATCAAACATGCAAAAGAAAACGATTAGGAAGCAAAATGGATAAACAATACAATCTGAAGAGAAAATAAAGGCGAGCTCTCAAATTCGACATTTGTCACGAATGAAGCACCATTTTCCTCTCAAATCCCACACATTTATCGTGTATTCAATTCATTGTTGTTCAGTAAAGACGCATGAAAAGAATATATACATATATATATAGACTGGCATTTCAGTGTTTAAATCTTTCACTTGATTACAAAATTTTTATCCAAACAATGTAACGAAAATATTTGGGTCATGTCGAATATAAATTTTCCTATATGAAACAAGATACTGTTTAGTCAACAAAGCTAAATTATTTTTATAGCCAAGTTCGTGCAGTTTCATTTATCCACTAGACTTAGGTTCCTCCATTTCCTTCCGTCCTCAAAGAGAAGAACAAAGCTGTATTATAGAGGCTTTTCCCGGAGCTGTTATTTATTGAAACAAACCTGTAGCAATATATCGATATTGTTTTGTTTTTTTTTTCTTCTCCTAAAGGCTTATCTTCGATGCGTTTCAGTTCAGTTACAATATTCCTCCCCTTTCTATCTGCCTCTTGCTTTCATTTTTTTGAATCTTTCTCAACGTTCTCCTTCCTCCTGTTTTTCGTTCACCGCTTTCTTTGCTTTGGCAATATCATGTTGTTTTAGGTTTTATCTTGTAGCTTCTTCATTTCGCGTGACTGCTACAATTGATAAGTTCCGGAGCTGGAACGGTCAACAGGAAAAGTGATTCCGTTAACGGTTCTTTTTGTACCGAGCTATAGTGATATGGACTTGAGTGACTGAATTAAATTATTACAAGCTTTGTTCTTACAAGTTCCTAAGTGGACTTTGATAATACTGGGTAAGTCATATACTTTGGGAGTCACTTACTGAAATAGTGCGAGGGAAGGTTATTAAATTGGTTACAAACTGGTGGGGGTTAACAAAATACAGCTGTGAGTACTTTTGAAATGTGTCACTAGGTAGCAGAATAATCATACTTCGTAATAAGTCCGTAAACAGCGTCACCGATCATTGAGGACCAGTGTTGCCAGGTTCCCATCGCAATATTTCCCACAAAACACTTAAAAGTTTCCCATTTTTTTGTAAAAATTTCCCGGATTCTCGAGAAGTGATTTTGTTGCTTATTTTCACTTTCTTATTGTTATTAATTGTAGTACTGTAAATGTAATTGATTATTGTATTTTAAATTATTAAATAATGTCAGTTAAAGTCATTAAACTTGTTGATTGTATTGTAATGAGTGCCATTATAATTTAAATGACTTCATGTTAGGTGTTAATTTGAATGGCGAAGTGAGGTTAAGACATTACTTAAATAATCATTTTAAAATACATTGTTCTTGCTAATTATTAATACTTTTTGATAGATAATATTGAAATACATTTGTTATTAATGCAAGGAGAAATGTTTTAAATCATATGGATATGTAATTAATATAAAGAAGTATATATTTTAATTAATTAAGTGGAAATTAGGATAGTTAAGGAAAGTAGGGGGTAAATAGATAGAATGGTGGAATTATAGTTGAATGAACTTGAATAGAATTCACATTTGCAGACGGTACTCACTTGAATACCATCAAGAAATTAGTAAAGTATTATAGCATTGTTATTACAAAATTGTATTTTACGAATTTACTTTGTGTAGGATTAAGTGTATTTCATTGTAGTTTCCCTTTATTGCTGTTGTATTTACTATTGTATTATAGCTCTGCAATATTAATAATTAATTGATAAATGAGGACACAATCCAACATACATCCCCGATTTGGAACCAGGATGATAGAAAAAATCTCAAATCCACTTTTATGAGTGTTTTAATTGTTTGGTCAGCTCAAAACTCATTCTTCGCTGGGAGAAAGTGTCTCAATGTATTTGGTTATATGGAAAAATAAAGACTGTTTATTACGTAAGTGTACTTTGATTTGCGTAGCCATTTGTAACATGTTTACTTAAAAAGAAATGGTGATCTGTTTTTAATATATTTATTTGAGAACCAGACTGACTGTCCTCCATTCTCGACTGATTTATCATTATTTTGGTCATCTTTATGATCAGCGTATGCATCCAAACTTCAATATTATATCACACTTACACTTAAGTCATTATGTTATAACTTATATGTATTCCTTGAGGGTTACGGATCGATTCCATTGCAACCATACTGAATTTTTCATTCAGCATCTGGTTATTTATCGCAGTGCTATGAACATTTAATAACTGTTTACTTGCTTCAGAAGTTTGTCGACTTTCGACATCATTTTATAAAATTGCTAACCATAGCTAGTACCTCCTCGAGGGTTACGCCCTCGATGGGGAAAAGGATTCATAAGTATCCTAGTTTGGACAGATTGTAAGCGGGTCAAAGGGATTTTTATTATCTTTTATTTTTGTTAAGTTTACTTGATTTATTTTCTTTTATAATGAGTTTGGTTGATTATAATTAGATACAGTATAATTTCGTGAACAAAGGTGTTTATATTTTGTGAGTGGTTTCCTGAGTAAAATGTTAAAAATCGTGAGTACAAGGTAAAATTTCGTGAGTACAACGATACAGTTCTCGAATTGTTAAAAATAAAAAAAAAATGTATTGAATGACGATTTAAAATTTTTGCTTGCACTGCTAAAAACCTAAAAAAAAACACATTTTTTTCATTGTACTTCTTACACATTTTCAAAAACAAATATCAAAATTTTATTACACACGTGTACAACAATGAAGGAATTTCTTTCTTAATCATTCAGTTCCACTTTCATAAGTATATGATGAACACAATTCCAAATTTGTCATTATCTGATTTCTTCGATATTTTAGCAGCACACAGAACAACTATGAACGATCTCTTACAGGCTGCATTTGAAACTTTGCTTTGCTCTGTCCGATAGTGAGATTTACGGTGGCGTAATATCTCACGTGATCGACTTGTTTTCACAAAAAAAATTTCACCGCGAATACCGTCAAATGCACACAATGAATGTCCTTGTGATAATGTAGTTCGTATTTTGCCACTAGCTGGCAAACCATTTTTGCAAAATTACTGCAATTAATATTTGAGGATACTACATTCTAACATTCTTTGTGCTGCGGCAATCAGATTATAGCTTTCTGAAGACGAATTATATATTTTTTCGATTGTTTAGGCATTATTTTCGTGAAAGAACCAATAAAAACGATATAATTTCGTGAGTAGTTCTCATAATTCATGGATGGAATCAAAATGTCATCTTAACACGTCTTCTTGTACACAATTTGTCTGCACAGTTCTTATTAATTTCTCTTCGGTTAATTTTCGCATCAAGCTGCTTCAATACACACGAGAAAGTTGAAAATTTGCTTCATTTTTTGTAGTTCATGCTTGGCCATACAAACAATACTTTTAACCCTGAAGACATGAATGAAAGACGACAAGTAAATACATGCTTGGCCCTTACAGTTATAACTAATCTGAATTGAACTATATTATGACTGGCTTTCAATGATATAACACGCTATATTTTGAATTCCAACCTCTCACAAATAAACACAACAATTCATTGTTTCACCTGTTCTTATTAGAAATATATATTTTGTATCTCCTCGGATAAACTTATTGGACTATCCCATTAACAATGTATTTTCAAGGATGGCCATGGAAGCAGCGCTATGCCACGAACATATTACGAACTAGACCAAGACCACGAAACTAGTTCTCTATAAAACAATTCATTGTGTATCCATACGAGATCTGTCTGCAGCAAGCTGTGTGACAGTTACATGTCATTAAAGATGGCAGTGTTTGAAGAACACGTTGGAAACGGAAAATGGTTTAATGTTGTTATAATACAAGTGTGTTAGGAATATAAGTTCTGATTCATTGTTATCTGAAGTTGGGAAAATATTTTAGCCAGAACGGTGCAATTATTATAAACCTCTAAATTTATAAAGAGACATTATTACTTAATTTTACAATAGCAAAAGGATAACTAATGTACCTTTTAACATGAAGGAAGTTACTTAAGAGCGTCATAAAACAAGTGTATGCAATAGCATATTAAATGCATAGGAATGGTTCGTTAGTAGTGACTTATTAAGAAACAAATTGACTATCTATCACATTTAATATAAACTGTCACGAAACGAATACAAAATCATGATGCTACTAACAGATCAGATTGAAATTATTGTTGAAATATATTTTGAAAACACTTCCGAGATGATTACGTCTGTACTTTTGTGAATTTATGCCGGAACTCTTGGGGCTAGATTTTAATTATGCCCGAAGTACTGTCTAAGCTGTATGTAAATGTACTCTCTTCAATCTAAACTTATTTAATGATATGGCAAACACATCAAGTCATATACGTGCAGGATTTATAGGCCAACTCAGCTCATTCAGACTTGTAACAAGATGAGTATAGAGCTCAATCTTCCGTTTTGTCCGCCTTCCAACAAGAAGGGAGATCCAGTACATTGGATACTTAGCGGAACGTCATACACACTATTGCCGCATGTTATTTCCTCACTGGAAGCTGTCTTCACTCCTGAAGAGCATCAAAGAAAGGTTGTTTACTTTCCGCTTGGGCTGTGAACGAGAGTGGGGTGGAAATTTGGCAACGACGTAACTACCCTTCTGCTCCCTCCGCAAGCCAAGCCTAGTTTCTATCCTTTTGCGTCTTCACCCGGATCTATTCTTTCATTGTGTATACTTAGTATTGTAAAGCAGATCCACGCTTCATTTACAATAACACACGTACGGCATGTTATGTTACGTTTTATGACGTCTATCAGGAACATTGAGTCAACGTAGCGCCACAAAACATCAATGCTTTGCATGATCATGGGACTCTTCATGTCAGCAAATTTTAGAGGTGGTTTACCAAATTACGGTCTGGTAACATCAGTACCACTGAAATGCTACGACAACAGAGACACGTCAAGCTGGACCACAATGTTATGCAAGTAATTGTTGAGGAGAATCCAGGTTAGACGGTTTAAAAATCGGACACAGTACTGCATTCGAACTGTGCAACTGTTTACCATTATCCCTAGGATCTTGTTTACGCGTCCAAACTGGGAAAATAGGTGTAACATGATTTGAAACCACAGTAATTTAGTATCGTGTGGACATTTTGCAGTGCCCTATTGATTCCTTACAGAAGGACAGGGCGGTGATGGGAGATAAAAGATTGGTCCTTTGCCACACCAAGCGGAAACCTGTATTGGTGTCTGAAAGAGATGCAGTGGGAACAACATCAAAACAAACACTCCACCCACACAAAATTATATTGTGTATACGGAGCTACCGTTAGAAGCCAATACTACACTGACGTAATCTTAAAACTAAGAGCAGGAATCAATAGGTAGAGGAAGTGAATGTTGATACGTAGATTGCTGTTACAACAGGACAATGCTTCTGCTAACAAGTCACGTATTGCGATGGCTGCCATTTATTCTTCTGGATTACAGTTAGAAGGTCTCTGGTCAACTGGTCTTTCCCCTAGCGACTTTCACCTGTCCCAAATTGAAGCAACATTTACATGAACATGTTTCGGGATGAATGCCGTCATGGATGCTGCCATGGTTTCACGAGCAGGAAGATAATGTTATTTGCTTTACAGAGCTAAAGCTTTGGAACGGCGATGTAAAAGGTGTATTGAAAGGGTAGAAACATATATTATACATGTTTGGGTTGATGTGACATTTTGTTTTCTTTGTGGGTATTACAACATATTAAACACCCTCAAGTGCATAGAGTCCCTCATTCGCAAATAATATACATATCACGTGAAATACGATGTATGTGCTTAGTTACGAATTGGAGAAGTATTTGTAATATAAAAGACAAAAATATCGTTATCATACGAAGCCATGCTTATCCCGAAACTACAATAACTTCTGACTCAATAGCTTCTTGTATATTCACAAAGATTAACAAAATTCTACCGTGAATTCCCGAGTCAATACATCAAACCGAAAGGAATAAAAGCTCTGTTCCTGTGATTCTTTTATTTCTTCCACAAAGAATCGTCACTATTTGAAAACGTTCTTCCGATGTATTAATGTTGAGCTACGGGAAAATAACTGAACGAGAGAGAATTGGAAACCGGAATACAGAAAGTAGAGGAAAGAGAAAGAAATGAAGAAAGGGGATGAGAAAAACAAAGCAGAGACGAGCCCGATAGATGAATCCCACGGGGGTCACGTGACGAAGGAATTGGCTTTCTGGCTTCCCTTCCCCCACAACGTAGTGTGTTGGAATTCCAAAATACCCGAACAGGATCAGCAGGGATACGTGCTGGAATTTTCCAGTTGGTTAAATATCTGGAAGGATTATACACGGGGATGGGATTTTCTCTCCCCCTTTCTATCTCGTTTCCAAATAAAGAAAAACAAACAAACATAAAACCGCTAGTTTTAACCGCAACTTCAACACAAACTGGAAAGCATTTTAGGTTTCGTTAAAAGATAAAAAAAAAAAAAAGACTTAAAAAACAGAAAAACGAAAATGCGATTGCTGTACATATCGAAATTAGGAGAAAAGATATTACGTTTTCATTTGTTCGCTTTACTCTCTGACATGACTGGTTGAGTAGATTTCCTGTTTTCTCTTTTGTTAAACAAAACCTAGAAAGTTAATTTGTTAGCAGACTGTACGGTATTTACTTGCTCTGGTGGTTCAAAACGAAAAATCAAAGATAAATGTGGAAGAAAAATAGTGTTGAATCAAGCAACAAAATCTATTGGTAAGTGCTTTGTTGACTTTTAAATTCAACAACTCACTTTGCTTTCGATGGGTAGTACGAACTAACGTCAGATATAGGTGATGGAAGAAGCAATACAAAATTACATTACTGCAGAAATTATGTTGGAGCACTCATAGGTGACTTTTAACTTGATTTGTTTGTAGTTCAGAAGATTTTATTACTCCGTTTTGAAAAAAAAAAATCAAAGAATTCTGGATTCTACTAATGTAGGAGATGCATAAACAAATTGGTCTCTTACAAGCAATCAGAAACAAATAACATTGCATATCTATGACAACGTTTATAAAACAAGCAATAAATAATATCATTATCATGTTTATAATAAATGCAAGAGACTATTTTATAAAAAATATTGTTTCATTGCATGTGCTTGTTTTTACTAGTAAACAATTGCACTTGTTTTTTTGTACTTGTACTATGTGTTCTTTTTTTTCCTTTAATATGTCGAAATAGTCTCGCGCTTTCCTTTACCCTTGTTTCACTTTCTTTGCTACCTATAATACTTCCTACTCAGGGTAAATGTCTTCTTCATAGCTAGAAATCTTTAAGAAAAATACACATCCGAGGTTACTGTTCTAGTTTACTAACGTATGTTCAGAACAGCTGTAGATAAGGTTGAGTGGTCACCCTTGGTGTCCACACACAGGGTGCAATTATATTACTGCTGTCTAATTATTATTTTTTCTTTTTTTTCACTCTATTGAAGGATATTTTTCTTATTTTTAAGTTTTAATGTTATTCTAACAGGCGCGCCTATCGATTTTTTCAAAGTACTTTTTGAACAACTTAACAGAGAAATTGGGGACATCGGAAAACGCATAGAAAGCACGATTAAAAGTGCTTTCGTCCACAAAGATGAATGGAGAGGCCAAAAAATTTTATTTAAATAAATAAATACTTATAGTGTGATCTAAGGCCGAAAACACACGTTGATTTATAAAAGCTCTTAAAGGAATTAAAAAGAAATGCCCATGAATAGATACTGGACAGAATGTACAATTAGTTAGAGAGCACATTTGTTATGGGCGTCATCGTGAAGTCGGAAATCTTAAATCTTGCTCAAGTGTTTTAAATTATGAAGGTCTAGGCTATAATTTTCCCAGAAATACATTGTTGAAATCCGTTTTCCCATAAATTTATTTTGGGGGGATGATAATGAGACGTGGCAGTATATGTGTAGTTGATTAAAACGTCTGGACACTCTGTTCATTTTGAAACAGTACGAGAAATTAAATCTTAATATATATTGGTAGATGGAGCCCAGTATTCATTAATATGCGTTGTATTGCGTGATCACTTTCATAATTTTAAAATATCTAGTAAAATTTAAGATAGCAGACCTCAAAATTTGCGACCATAACAAACATGCTCTCTAACTAATTGTACATTCCTCATGTATATATTCATGGGTAGATGTTTTAATTCCTTTAAGCATTTTACAAATCAACATGTGTTTTCAGCCTTAGATGACACTATAAGCACTTATTTCTTTAAATCAAATAATTGGCCACTGCATCCGTCTTTATGGACGAAAGCGCCTTTTAAACGTGCTTTCTGTGTGTTTTCTGATGTCCCCCACTTCTCTGCCAATTTGGTCAACAAGGCGCTCTAAACCATCGATAGATTGACATGTAAGATTACGGTTAGGTGTGTATAAATATCTATCTACTGAAAATCATCCACTTCAGTAAAAGAAATCAATTCAATTCAATACAAAATTCTATTCCCACGTCACAGAAAATTTACAAATAATAAATAACCTTCCATTTTTATTAGGTTTCGGACGATTTCAATTATTCAAGAATTTTGTGCTCAAACCACTGCTGGGTGAATATGGTCACATATACAGTGTGTTCGTACAATGAGATTTAGCAATTAATACTCTTTTACTGCACAATTCATAAATAAATAGTTCCTGAAACGACTGTAAATTTATTATCATTTAAGGTATAGAGACGTGACTTCATAGGGGGTACGAAATACGTACCTTTAAGGCATAGATGTTATCTGATAGCTCAGAGATAAATATGAGATTTTTCAGGTGGATAGAATTGTTTTTTTCTATAAACTTTACAAAACGTTGCATTATGTTTATAATAAACGTAAGATGTTTAAAGATTCTGGTCAGCTGTGGTTCCTTGAGCGTGGTGAGATCGGCCTTTTTGAGGACCAAAGTTTGGAAAGAGAATCCTGAAAAGTTTGCAACAACCCAACCGATTAAAGCACGATTAGTATTTCTTCCTTATTTTATTAGTTGATTTGGTATCAAATTATCATATTCCAGATACTCTATTGTTAATTAAAAGTGCATTAACCATCATCATTGCATGTTGTTTCCTATGCGGACGTGTGAGCCTAATAAGTATAAAGTAATACAATCAAAGTTAAACACAGAAAAAAGATGGGTATGGAGGAAAATTGAAGAAAATATGGCCGCATTATAGGATACTATTCAATGTAAGGAAGTGAGTAAAATAGTCCCAGAAAAAAATGTTACTTGTTCCTCTAGAGAGAAAGTGAGAGAAAAGATCCCACCTAATAAAAATAATTAATCTGTACGTTAAAGGTTTAAAATATGTAATAGAGCAGATCTCAGAAAAGCTTGCAGCAAACTTTGATGCGCAAAGTTTGTAATCCTATATTTCCTACAACATTTAAACACGCTTTATGCGGTAAGTTTATCACTGCAAGAGAAAAACAAGGCTAGCACAAACTTGGCGCAAACTTCCGTGCTATCTGGGTAATGCTGAAATGCATGTAAATGCTAAGACGACTACTAGATAGATATGAGTGCGTTCGTTATTAGATTTTTGTTATAATCTAAATAAAATAACTTGAAATGCAATATTTGCAAAACACGTAAAGGTTAAAAGAAACAGCAAACATACTGAGCGACCGTAGCTCAGTAGGTAAGATCGTTGGCTTGATAATCGGGTCTGGAAACGATCCGAGCAGTCACCCATTCTGACTGGGATATTTCCTCTAGTTTCCTCAATCATACCAGGCAAATCCGAGATGGTACTCACTAATTAAGCCCTGGTCGACTAGCTTTTACCATGCTCTCTCCCACCTTATCGTCGGCCTAGTTGAAATGCCTAAAGACTATAAATACATTGAAATTCAAAAATAGCGAACATAATCTACAAGTGAATTTTGTGTTTCTCACTACAATATCTAAATTATTGAAGCTATTATACTTATTTGATTTCTTGTCGGGGATTCCGCAAGGAATTTTAGTTTCGGGGGTGTAAAATAAAACCTGGGAAGGTGTAAGTGAAGTTTTGCACGGTTTCTATCAATTTTTGGCAGTAAAAATATCAAAATTAGGGGTGTCCCCGTGCGTTTCAGGGGTGACACCCCCATATGGAGTCTGGCAGAATCACTGCTTCATCTTCTTCTTTCATATTTGTGTCAAATGTATGAATTTACGGTTTCTCTTTTGGAGGTTCAAATCCCGATGAACTACAAAAGTTACAATAACTTGAATGATTAAGTTGTTCTTAATTTTCTAAAGATATAAGCCACCGACGACAGGTACAACATATTTTATTTAATTAGTCTTCAAATCGTTGTGTTTAATGTATCTAACATGAGGTTGAAACCAGAATCATGCGGAAAGGGCGAGTAAGCAGTTACGCTCACAAGAAAAGATATTATCATGATTATAGAACTCTATTGTGCATATTCGTTAACTGCAAACTAAGATATTGTGAGGAGGGATTATCACTGTCTTTTGAACGCTCTTATCAGTCACATGAAAGTTCATAGTAACTCTCAAATTTACATTAAGTTTCAGTACTAAGAACTTTATTTCAGGGCCTGTTCCAAATTTGGCTCCTTAAAAGGACAGATCTTACTAGGATTGTTGTTGTCCATCATTTCAAAATTGGAACAGACTTCTAGGGTTCAAAGTTTGCAACATAGTTGGATAAAAAGTAAAAGTTTTAAGATTTTTTTTTCAAGGGAAACTGAATTAAACTTTCTTTTACCATTTTTGACATTTTCTTTCCCCATAGCAGTGATAAGTCATAATATGAAAAAGATCCTCTATAATTTACTTCATATTTCATCCACTTCCGAATATATTGAATATCTTATTTTTTTTTTTTTTAGAATAGAATACACGTAGCCTATAATATTTTTTTTTAAAAAATGATGAAAAGTGACTTTCTTCTCTTCTTTGAAATAATTCGTCTCTGTTCTTCGATGTCTGTTGTTGATCTGACTTCTTGATGAGTTTAAGTTACTGAGAACAATCCTAAAAGATGAACTAACTTTTTCTCAATGTAAAAAGGATTTCAACTTGAAACTTTTTTTTTCTAAGAAAACGTTAAAAAGAAACCAAGGATAAGAAGGAAGAACAGAACAGTGAGCCATTTTGTTCTGAATAGACCAATCAGAAACTCCTTTTTTTTTTCAATTTGAAAATGGAGAAATCGTTTTCTCTTTTACTTCTTTTCCTTTTCGAGACTCTTAAAGACATTAGAAAAAGCTACCCTTTTTTAAGAAGTACGTCGTCTAGTTTTTTTTCTGTTCTCTTTTAAGGAATAAACTTTTCAATGTTCTATTCATTTTTAAATAGCCAAATCTTCCAAAGTGCAATTTCTTCCAGTGCTTACCCAAATTGAATTTTTAATTTCGAACTGAAGAAAGTACCATGTAGTTAGTGGTTCATACATTTCGGTTGTCCTTCATTTTTCTTTATGTTTATGTAATTGGGAATTATTTTTAGCTCGGATATACGTTATATTAAGTGTTGACAACAAATTTTAATAATTTTTTTATTGGTAATTAGACTTATTATTTGTGAGTCAACGATCTTAATTATGGTTTGTTTGATTATGTAATATATTATTAGCATTGGTGACGAAGTAAAAGTAGTTTTAAAATTTCCTGAGTATGGAAAAATTACCAATGTGCTACATAAAATGATGAAGAATTACATTCTAGTGTGTAAGGCAGTGGTTCTCAATCAGTGTGCCACGAGATTTGCTAAGTGTGCCGCAATACTTCTCAGACTTTGAATTCAAATAATTTCACCCAATATTTATTTTGAAAAAAGAACAAGAAAAAAGTATTCATGAGCTTAAACAGATTTATTTTACCGCAAAAATTATTGGTTAATTACTAAAAAATTATAGCGTAAATGGGATTGATTTTTAAAGAAAAAGTATTAGTGACCAAGATTTCAGTATAGTAGTTGCTCGTGCGATAGTGTGCCCCGGGAACGGACTACGAAGGATAGTATGCCGCGAAAGAAAATAGGTTGAATGTGTTTTCGAAAGTCGGTGTACATAAAAGAAAATGATTCGATTTTTTGCAGGATCAATAAAGCATACTTTTTTTTTCTTTATTGTTTATTAGATTAATGTCAAGGAAAATAAATTTTTGAAGAAATTTCGAAAAATTGTTTGAATGTTAACTCCATGTGGTATAAAGCATTTTGTCACTTTTGAAGAATACACTTTCAAATTAATTTTGTTTTGTGTATATTCACGTGCTCGCCTTTTTCTAGACGTTAACATTTTTTTCCCAATAAGACAATAGTAAATACGAATGCTAAAAAAAAAAAAAAAAAAAGATGTGGAATCCTTCCATTTGCAGAAACGTTAGAATACAGTCTAAAATGCCATTTACTTAATTCTGTGGGAGAAAGAATGCGAGACATACCTTATTTCAAGGTACAATTCCGAAATGCATTGGATGTGACATGAAAAGCAGCAAAATCTCTGCAGACGGTGAAGGTCAGTGTTTCCACTGAGTACTTCCTTCTTACGAGGTGAGCGCTTTTTGCGAAACAATGACTCGATACTCGGAGAATCAGACGTTTTATATCGTGCTCTGGATCATGCTGAATAAAAAAAATTAATCCTGCCGAAATATGTTTGTCTTAGAAAAGCACACTTACTGCCTTCAATCAGTGCCTTACTTTTACCATTTCAAATTGTTTTAAAAATGTTTCCTAACTAGCTGTTTAGAAACGCAGATAAATCAATATTTGAAACTTTCACAAGAAAAAGTTGAAGTTAAAGTGGTCAGCAGTATTTTGAGCGATTCAGCTCCTGGCCATGAAGTGAGTAGGCTACACTGAGTCATCGAGTAGACTCAAACTGCTACACTAAATCCCGTGATCTTGATTGGAGGCACTATCTACTATTCTCTGTCTCTTCAATGAGCTATAGTTTCTTTGGGATTGAAAAGTAGAATCATTTACTAAAATAATCATGTAGTGACTTCCTAAAGACAACAAGTATGTATCTAAAGATAAGTCTATCTTTTTATTTAAAGACAAAGAACGATTTCAGTCGAATCGATACTGAACACATGTACCAATTTATTTTCATTTCGCCTTATAACTCTCATATAATCAATATAACACCTCATAATTTATTCTTTCTTCGTCACCTTTGAGCCGACAGTATTCTTTTTGAAAGTCAGAAACCGTATCTTCAATCTCTTGGCTTTTCCCAAGATACTTGTATTATATGCTATCAATCTTCGTTCTTTGAACATTACATAAAAAAATTCCAACTAAAACCAGAACGTTACTTTTCTTCTCATTCCCCAACGCCCCTCAAGTGAGTCCTATAATCCGTAAAGTCATATTACTCTTGTGATTATATGTAACCTATGTGAAAAGTGGTCTCATGAGTCATGTATATCTTTGTCTTTACAGAAACCATCAAAAGAGGAGGGATCTTTTTTCTCTCTCTCTCTCTCTCTTTCTCTCGGGTGATCCATTTAAACTGAAACTTCGTGAAAGGTAAGTGCATGTTTCCTTGGTTACTTTGAACGGTACTCTTTCACCCCAAGGGAAATATTTTATAACATTCTTTGTGTGTATGTGTGAGTGTGATATTGGTGACTTCAATTTCAAATCCATGAAGATTCATTTTTTATCTTGGTGGGATGTGACTCCCTTTGCCCTCTCAGCTTTTTCATATCATTGCTTTTGTTTCCATTAGTAGCAAAAAATTATAAAAGTCGTGGCTAGAACAGGGAATAAGGAAGAGGGGGAAAAATCAAAGTGAACAAAGGACGATTGACTTTTAACTAAAATTGAAATTTCCCTTTTCTTGCTCTCTTTCATTTCCCATTTCAGCTAAAGCTACTCCTTTTGATTTATCTCTGATAAATTTAATTCCCTTCTTACCGGTGCGACAAAAAAAAAGGATGGCTGTGAGAGGAAAGGGTGGAGAAGGAAGAAAAGAGATGGGAAATCGAGAAGAATTACGGAGGGGGGAAGGAAAGAAAGAAAGTGATCAAACAAAGTGAGAGCAATCAGTTTATAAGGCGATTCCATCTATTTCTCTTCCTGTTCACTTTGGTCTACTATCTCAATCTTGGATCCGTGCCATTTGAGGGAGAATAAATTGAACATGGAGAGAGAAGGAAAACACGAAAAGAAACGGTTGAATGAGAATTTCCCTTCTTTCTACAAGAAATTCCCTTGACTACGGAGATTTTTCCCACTCAAAATGATCTTTTTCTTCCAAGGGAAATTTGCGCTATTTGTTGTTGTTCAAACTATCTTTAAAACTATAGGAAATGTATACTAAGGTAATTATCCAATCGCTGATTACTAGACGTTTATATTAATCTGTTACAGTTCCTATATTCTCTGTTCTAAATCTTTTGAAACTATACAAAGATTTCAACTGAAGCATATAGACTACGTCTGCTTCATTATGCTGCCTGAAGCATTTTGGTCTACTCGAACTAACTCTACGGATTACAGAACTCGCAAGCTCATCGCCGCAGTAAAAAACGTTCACCCTTGAATTGTATCCTGGACAACATCAAGCCAGTTTACATCCTGAACATCTTAGTCTCGAAAATCTCTTCCAATAATGTCATCCCAAAGACGTATCGGTCTTCCCATCAGTCTCTTTCCCTCCAGCTTACCAACTACAGTGTAATATAATCTTCCATTATAGTCTTAGTGATTTCAACATTTCTACAATGTCGGGTAAATCATACAGTCTGTGGAGTTCTCATTATGTAGTCTCCTCCATTATCCAGTCATCTCATCCCGTTTTCGCCCGTATACCTTTCCCAAAACCTTATTTTCAAACACACGTAATTTAGGTTTAACTGCCAGGGTTGTACTATAACTTTCATAACCGTAAAATATTACTGGTATAATAACCGTTCTGTATATTTTTATTTTAAATTTTTCCTGATATTAATCGCGAGGTTAGGACTTTCTGGACTGAATAGAAACATGCGCTGTCCAATACTAAGCGACTTTTTATATTTTCCGTGACCTCGTTATTGCTAGTTACATATGCTCCCAAATATTTAAATGTATTTACTTTCTCTATCATCTCATTCTTAATCGTTATGTGTCTATTTCCTTCATCCTCTGTGTTTGTCCTTATTATAATGTATCTTGTTTTCTCTACGTTCACCTAGAAAACATATGGAATTTAATTGAAGTCAGTTTTAATACAGGACAGTAATCGAGAATGAGAATCAATTTTCTGTGCTATTTTTTGCACACGGTTCAGATAATTGGTTAATACAGGCATGAGCCGAAATTTTAATACACAAAACCGGAGTTTGCAGTGAAAATCCAACACATTTTACATGATGCTGGCAATAAATAAAGAGATAAAATTAATAGTTCTTTACAACCAAAAGCACCAAGCTTAGGTTTTCTGATCCAGTGGTTTGTCCATTAGTTACTTATTTTAATTATTCTATGACAATATATACTTCTGTAAACCTATTGCTTAATACTAACTTAGAACCACAAGCATTCATACCAAGAACGGGATTCGAAACCGTAACCTCGTGGATGGATGATAACCTAGCGCAATAGTCCTGGAACTATATGGAGCTGGTGTTATTAGGTTTCAGTAGAAGGGTTGAATTGTCGCAATATCAAAACTTCATAGTCTCTTTTTATCATTTTAAAACTTCTTTGTTGATGGTACTAGAAAGACTTTCCTTTTAAACATATGCCTACAAGAGGTTTAATTTATGCTGAGTAGGGGGAGGGTATTGTAAGTGTGGGAAAGGAATTCGCAATGAAGATAAATATAAGAAATATTAAAGTGGTGAAAGTCAACATAAGAGAAATAATGACTTTGTTAACGTTTCATTGAAAGGGAAAATTGCAGAGCAAGTGAAATCACTTAAGAATTCGTGTACTTTGATGAGTTAGAATGAAAACTGTATGAAGGAAACAAGAAGTAGGATATCTATGGGTAAGAGAGCTTCCAAAATAGTGAAAGTATTGCTAATAGTAAAAAGCAAATCAAGTGTGCTGAGAAAGAGATTTAGTATATGGATGTTATATGGCAACAAAGCATTGGGTAATAAAAAGGGAAAAAATGGTATTTAAAAAAAATTGATTTGATGTTGTGAAGAATATTAGTTAAGGTACAATGAACTATTAGGTGTGAAAAATGAATTGTATCGACAAGAATAAGACAAGACAGAGAGAGTTGATAGAAGCAAAAACAAAGGAGGAAACATCTTGCTGAAATAAATTGCATAGAAAGGCCTGTAGAGAAGAATCAAGGAGGGAAAAAGTGAATTGTAATAGTTGATTATATTAAAAATCGAAGGAGCAGTAGATAGCGAAAGACAGCTGCTGAGGATTGAGAGAAGTGGGAAGAGTTCAGTTGAAATCAATTGTAAGAACAGATGTACTAAAGAAAAGAGGCTAATTGTTGAAATCAATTGTAAGAACAGATGTACTAAAGGAAAGAGACTAATAGTTGAAATCAATTGTAAGAACAGATGTACTAAAGAAAAGAGACTAATTGTTATAACACTAAGATATACAAATGAATACATAAGGTTTAAATATTGAGGTCCAGGACATAGCTGTGTACATTAAGGTTGAGATGGGATTGAAACGTTGACAAGACCTATTCACGGAATGGAAACAAATGGTTGAAGAGAAGGTATAGAAAGAAAAGTTAAGATATAAAAGAACAACCTGGAACAACGTGGCCGACAAGAACACAATGGAAACATCTAGGAGATACATTTGGCTGATAGTGGGCTAATTAATAATGGTCAATGAAGAAGACACAATGTATAACGTATATTTGTGTTTGAACCTATGTACATAATGTAGAGAAATGAAAGAAAAAAAAATTATCGCGACAAGGGCGAAAAAAAAGCCAGGATTTAAGAAAATTCAAAAATTATTTTTTCGGTTTCCTTTCTTCGTGTTTCTTTCTTCGGAATCACAGGGAAGGATTTTTCTCTCCCTTAGGTTACCAAAAGAAGGGGAGAAAGTATATATAATAGCGAAATGAAAAATTATTAGGAGGGGGAAAATGGGGTGGAATGAGCAAGACAGAAAACGCAAAACTTGGAAGAAAGAGCAATTAGACTCTGGCATCTACATTTTCATTTTACTTTTTTTTTTCCAGAAGACTAATGGGAAACATTTTCTTTATGGATTTCACCCAGCTGTTCCTCTTTTATATTGTTGTATGCAGAAAAGAGATAAGAAAAACCTACAGCAATTTCGTGCAGTGACACTTGAATATATATAACTCGATATACAATTGCAAAAAAAAAAAACCTTGCAACGTTGAGGACGAACGTTAAGAGCTTCAGCCTATTATACCAAACCATGACGCCACGTGTTCTAAACTTTTCCTTCAGTTTTTCTGGTTATCTGTGAATATAATAATTTATCTTTTCAACAAAAATCGTACTTTTACGATCCAATGTTACATACACAATGTATTATTAAACTCACTTATTAAATTCACATTTGTAACATATCATACAGCGTTGCAACTAAGCCTGTAGCCATTATTCAGTGAACTATTAACATATTCATTTATTTTTATTTTTTAATTGTATATATTTTAATTTTAGAACGTTTTGTTGCCAAACAACCTTATTTTTCTAAGAACATTATTTTTATTTCTTTTTTTTTAAATTCCGTACATAATAATGACAATTTTCATTTTTAGTTTTTAACTTCCGCATTCGTTTTTTTTGCAGCAAATGCGATATATTCTTCTCTATTCAATCTTTCTGTTTGGCTTTTTTATCCTCTAATAAACCAAATGTTACTGTTGCTAATGACTACACTTGATAATGACTACAGAAAAACGTTGTGTGATGTGCTAAAAATGTTAATTTAATAAGTGAATTGAATAACAACTTGTGTACCTAAAATCGGGTCGTGAATGTGTGAATTTTGTTTAAAAGATGGGGGAAGTCAGTTTAATATGAGCAGTCCAAAAATATGAGCAGGACGAAGCCTATACCCCCATATCTTCCACGTGCATTGCGCAAGAGTGAAACAATGAAGTTGGTAGCCTTGTTTGGAGTTTCGTGGTTGACGAGAGTGGAGCCCAAGCTAGTGCGCTGCTATTGTTGTGTAATAAAGGGGATGTTTAAAGGTACATACAGTTAAAAGAATGTATATTTTTTGAGCTATAGTTAAATCAGGATACTGGAAAATAAGCTACAACGAAGTATTCATTCATTATATACTTAATTTATAGAATGTATCACTTACTTTATAGTCAGTTTCGTCTACGAACACAACGCCAGTCGTTTGTTCACTTCTTTTTGATAAACATAGTTGCAAACTACAGTGCATTAAATAAACACTAGCAGTCGGTAAAATATGACCTTTTAAATTCAGTTTAATGTGAGCATGTACAAATTTACTGAAAATAATGAGTGAAATGAACGTGATGACTTTTTGCAGGTATTAACTAGAGCAGAAAGTCTGTAATGACATAATAATTTGTGGATGGCATTTAGTACCTCTCACAAATTAATCAAAGACTATTTATTACTTTCTAAAGTAAGCCCACATGCAGTAGATGTTACTACGCAATGTTCCTTACAGTATGCGAATGTATAGGCCTATTTGACCATTTGTAAAGTAAACTAACCTAACGTTATCTAACCTAAAGTCATTAATAGCTACAATATCGCGATTCATAGGCCTAATCATTACTAAATTGTTTGAGAGAGATACTAAAAAGCAACCTAATTTGTCGTGGATGAGAAAGTCTGCACTTCTTTAAGTCATAATCAGCCTAACTTATTGTTTATGGACATATTTTGACAATGCTGTGGTTCCTAATGAAGCGTTTTTAACCCCATGGTTACAGTTTGCTCACTTGCTATGATATGAAGAATCCGTCCACCAAGTATGGATGCACATTTAGTTACCATCCTGTATAAGCAATATTTTTCCTTAAAGGGGGAAGGGAACGTTATGTTTTCAGCGGGACGCCATCGCTTAGACTTGATGGTAACTTAATGGGTATCCAAACTTGGCGGACGGATTCTTCATATCATACCAGGTGAGCAAACTGTAAGCATGGATTAAAAACGCTTCATTACAAACCACAACATTGCCAAAATTTTGGAAATTAACTTTCCAGTAGTTTTGAGTTGATAAGGATTTTTTAAAAAACAATCCACAAGTAGTAAAACACTACACTGTAAAAAACAAAACGGGCTATAGTAAAATCTCAATCTTTATGATCATATCACTGCCGCCCTTATGATGTCAGTGATTTTAACATAAAAAAGACTGTCGTATTTTACAGTGCAACTTGGATTTGAACCCATATTCTTGTAGAAGTTATCTTTACATCTCACTGAGATCACGCGACTATCACAATTAGCTATACTGCTTTCAAATCTGAACTAAATATAATAAATAAAACAAAGCGGATTTATAATTCCTTAGAAGATATAAAGAAGCGAGCGAAATTGGAATCTCGTAGTTTCAATTTTCTACATCCTTCATTATTTTCTTACAAGTAAACTTTGGGAAACCGAAACTTCATTCTCAATGTTTTTCAATGAGGGAACATTCTTTTCTCTTCTGAATGTTACATGTTGAACTTGCTATTTACCTTGCGGGCCACAGTCGTTATGTCTAAGAGAATTGTAAACAAGTCTGCCTTATTAGCAAGGGAAATGTTAGAATGGGGAAATACCATGTTACAGCACAGTGACGAGAATCTATGACGAGGATCGTTATGTTTTATCGTCAGAGAAAATAATGAACTCTAATTTTGCTTTTCTTTACAGACGAATAGAACGAGTAACATGGGCAATTTTGTCTGATTGTTCACCTGTCAGTATATTTAATATTTTTACTGAGTTTATCACGCAATTTTTTTTTTAATATTAAATTTTCACGTCAATCCACTGTTGGTAAAAATACCAATCTCTTTGTTTCATTACTTGACGAAAATCCAACTTCCTTTTATATAATTTAATATTTCAAGGTATAATTTTTTTTTTCAAAATTTAAGAAAGAAAACATTCCATTCATGGATCCGATACCGTTATGCAGAATCTCTTATGGTCATTCCCACTTCCATAAGATCAGCAATAGTCCTTTTTAGCTGCTAATTATCATTAATGATAATTCCCAGTTCCAGAGCGATAGATCTCAAACCAATAAAGGCTTTCAAACCAACGATAGATCTCAAACCAATCTCACCGGCTTGCGCAATTTTGCTAACAGATTCGATCCATAGCCTGATAGGGTCTCCTCAATGGAGTCTGCTGAAAATGTGATTCATGAGACGACAGAATTCGGTGTCAATCTCCATCGATCAAACATGTTCTTCGTCAGTCCTGAGACCTATTTCTGACAAGTCATAATATGAGCCAGAACGCGATTTTCGAAGAAATAAGAAGTGTTGTAACGGCGTTCTTGCATACAACGTCCATACTAGCGACACTCGTGTATAGGTCTTTTGACACAGTGTTGCAAAATCAATATACGAAATGTTGCAGATGACAGGCCTATGCACGAGAGTCGCTACTATCGAATTTGTTTCCCAGAATGACGTTGCTACACTTATTTCTTCGAAAATAGCGCCCTGTCCCATGTTACGACTTGTCGAAAATAGATCTCAGGACTGACAAACAGCGTCTTTGATCGATGCAGATTGGCACCGGATTTTGTCGTCTGATGAATCACGTATTCAGTAGTTTTGAGCAGACTCGTTCAAGGAGACTCCATACAAGGCTCTTCAAAGCGTCAGATGGTACCACGACTTCTTTTTGAAACTATAGGTAATATACAGTTTGGTTTCTAGTTTTATTCTGTGATCAGTCCACGATTCGGCTCACGTATTGACTTTCGGGAATAGGTCAATAGATGAGGCTCATTACCTGATGCCGGGGTATAAACAATGGTACCCGTGTTCCTCAACACATGCATTTATGGGTTGAGAAGACTGTACATGGACGCAATGTTTATCTTCGTTGTATCTTTGGCAGATATCGGTGGTCTCATTCATGCGTCACATATAGGCATCCACATTGTTGGCGTATTACTAATATCTATCCGGAATACACAAGTCCTGTTACACCCTTTCCGCTGTTGTCTGAAAAAATTAAGACAATTGAGCACCGTGGATATGAAATGCTACATCCATCGACCTCTACAATCCGTCCGCGGTACAACGAAGATAAATGTTGTTTCCGTCCTACGATTCCTACAAATTCAACTACCGTCAAACGGGCTTGAACACTAACGTAATTCATGAGTAAGGTGACTCGTCAGATATTGCTCGCTAGTAAAAAATATATATTAAGAATTTTCAGTCGAGCGCGTAAAGATTACACCGGTCAACACGATTTATGGATCCTGACTGAGGTTTTTTCTCAGGTTTCCCTCAGGTAAATGCCGGGATGCCACTTTTAACAAAGGCCCTGGCCGACATCTTCCCGAATCCTTTCCCCTCCCCTATCCGGCCTGAACCTTAGACACCTAAAAGCCATAAATAAATTCAATTCAACGAGTTAGGAAATGTGTGTAGAAGAGAACCTGGCATCCTGAAGGCAAATATGTGGTCGGAATATGTCTTATCACATATAGTTTAGCTGCGATGACGGCAGGTAGCTCCCCCTAGCAGACTGCTCAGGAATGTAGCGTGACGCGCTTTAAAGGACGCGATAGTGCATGAACAGTTGCAGTGTGCTGTTGTTACTAGTGATTCTTGTTCTGTGATAGTGTGCTGTGTTACAGGTGGAGTTACAAAATTGTGCCCATTACATCCATTTAAAGAATACTTATGATTGACGATTGCAGCTTACAGGAGATTTATATGCTTACCGTGTTCAACGAAATTAATTTCATTCAATGAACTTCTTACGATACGAAACTTGTCTGTCCAGCACTCCCACAATCATTAAAATTACTAGTAAAGATATTTTAGGACTCTACTTGGGTTCTGATTTGATAAGCTAATGCAGCTTACATCATTATTTGTGACGTCATTTCTGAGTTATCTGTTGTTGTTTTTTGGTAGAATTCGAGTTTAAGCGAGTGGTGAACGTGGAGGTTAGGTAAGGTTAGATGCGGTTATGTATCTTTACACATTTTTAAACAAAGGAACGAAAGTGTAAAGATTCATAACCGCACCTAACCTTCACGTTCCCATATTCACCAGTTAAGGAAAAGTCGAGTTTAAGCGAGCACTCGACTTCTACCGGTTTTTGAGTTACTCCTGGTCAGGTGCTGGCCAGTAAGTTAGATGTTCAGATAAAGCACCCTTCTGTTTCGATCGACCACTTTAATTTTTGTGTGGTAGATGGTCATTCATTGGCGTTAAGTTTAATTAGTTTCGATTCGTTCTAGATAGTCCCAATATTTTTATTTTTTTGACTACGGAGAAGGACTCTTGTTGTGATAGGTTGAGTCCTTTCTCGTATAGATGCATTACACTTTCCTTTTTAGAATTAAACATTTTGCGTCGTTATAGCTACACTGGATTTCAAACTTACAACTTATAAATTTAAGCAAAATGAACACACCAAACCACAAGCCACGTTCTTATGCTAGAATGAACTGTATTCAATACTTCTGACGTTACTAAAAAAACGGCAATATACATCAAAATACGATTATATTTAGTAAATGGAAGACTAGAATTCCTATAATCCAAAACTTAACTTGATTAAAGCAAACGAGTGTCTACGAGATTAACTGGAATCTATCTATTCTTGTTCTCGCCTTATTTTGTCCGTTTCTAGACTATCAAAACTGTATATATTCAATCTAACAAGTAAGTTATATGATTACGTATACAAATAGTAATTAGAGATTAAAACTAAATATACAAAACCCATCAAAAGTATAAATAGAAAGTGGTTTAAAAAAGGTTTTGGATTATTTGTACTATTATATAAGTTTACGTTATATACAGGGTGTTACAAAACAAAACAGACAAACCAATCTTACGAGATTCCTAACATAAAAATAATGGGGAAAGAGTAGATCACCCGAGAGTACACAAATGCTTCGGGACTCCGAAGGTTGCCGAAAGCGTGGGTGATTGAACTCTGCACAGAAAGAACAGTTTGGTAATAAAAACCAACTATTTCGTTGATATATGGCGGACCAAACGTTTTTTTTTTTTTTTGTAATCACCACTGAAAACATTAGTCATGATTACTTAAAATTAGTCAGAGAGCCAGGCATGTGAACACCGTGATAAAAAGTATTAAGTGTCCTTACCGAAATTTGAACCTGGACCGCCTGTGTCACGGCAACTCGTATACGTTTTGGGGTAGTAAATTCAATCTCGGCCAGGACATTGGATATTTTTCTCGCAGTGTTCACTCTGACTAATTTTAGGTAATCGTGACTAAGTTTTTCAGTTGTGATTACCAGAAACATTTGACACGCTATATATCAACCAAAAAATTGGTTTTTCATTACCAAACTGTTCTTACTGTGCAGAGTTTGATAATGAGATGCTATGATAAACTCAAAGACTTCAAATCTGCTCTATCCAAAAATATGCATTCGAAAAATTGTGCAGTGGTTGCGCAAGGGATTTTCCCAAAGGAAGTAAGGTATTCCCGTAAATGTGGGTCGAAATAAGCACAAATAGGACGGCTTTCCTTATGAGTACAGATGATAGAAGTAACCACTGGCACCTAACCGGGCAAAGACAGTCTCTTTAACTGATAAAAAAACGCATGAAAAGTTCGTTGCAGTGAATGTAATTTAATCCTGTTATGCAACCAGGCATCTTCTAAAAATAAGTCGTTCCGTAAAAGAAATGTATGTGAGATATCGACATGCCGCAAACAAAGTATTGTTACTTGCTGGAAGGTAGTTCCATTCATGCTTACTTCGACCCTCTTATTTTCATGTCAGGAATCTTGTGAGGTGGTTTTGCCGGTGTTAATTTGCAACACTCTGTGTACTGTTTTAGCTATAGTAGTAGTAGTTCTTTACGAATTGTTAA
This sequence comes from Lepisma saccharinum, assembly GCA_022664845.1. Taxonomy (NCBI): domain Eukaryota; kingdom Metazoa; phylum Arthropoda; class Insecta; order Zygentoma; family Lepismatidae; genus Lepisma; species Lepisma saccharinum. The sequence continues at coordinate 73,160 of JAGDQP010002166.1, forward strand.
GGAAATCAATTTATGGAATCTCCTTGAAACCTATTTTGTGGAACGTTTCGATGTAAATAAACAATTGAATTTCTAGTTTTCTCCTTCAGCTCATTTTATTTTCTACCCTTTCTGTAATCCAACTCTACTTTTAGTAGGAAGAACTGAAGACTACTTATCTTGCTGTGTGAAACAGAATTTTCACGCAGCGCGACCTGTTGCTATACAAATCCCACACGCAGAGAGACTCCCCAAGTTTCCACTAGAGGGGGGCTGCGAAACAAAACAAATGACATACACAGAATTCGTGTAGAAAGAAAGGAAAAGAAAAAAACAAACGAAAAGCAGCAGGAAGAAGAAAAAAGAGCAGAACATCTGTTTGTTTTTTCTTCTTCCGTGTAAGTATTCTTTTCTCCGCGCTTCTTACATTTCCGTTGTCCTTCATGGAATGGCACGAATGAAGAATCCATGCTGTTTTCGAAATACATCCTTTTCACAGTATAAATCACTAAAAATTAGTTTACAAGAAATTTATGCGTGCGGATTAGAAGGTTCAGCTGTTTATTTTCGAAACGTAGACTCCCTTACTCCTCAAACACTCTCATTTCTTCTTTTAAGCTTCAAAACAGCAAATGCTGTGATCCCTCATTCAACCGCTCCACAGTGGGCCCAAAGCACAGAATCTTTGGTAGAAATTGGGAATGTGGAATATGTAGCAGGAAACTGTAAGGGAACCAATCAGTTCATTGTGTGCAGTGGCTACAATAATGTATTCAAAGTTTACAAGCAAGATACAGGCATAACCAGTGTTCGAAGTGGGAAAGAAACAGAGACGGTATGTTTTCCTAATACTTGCCTCGACATATCAAACAGTGATACATAACGACACGCATTCCGTGTGTTTCAGTGACGGTATGCTTTTAGCTGTCAAAAACCAGAGCTGGTATGCCATACCGTTTCATACCGCCTCACTTCGACCACTGGATTACAATCACACTACAGAAAAGTACAGTGGACAGACGGTACCGCAGCACAGACGTTCTTTCTCTGTGTCATTGAAAATTGAGGAAAAGACCTAAATGTTTATAACAGTACGCCAGAAGGCTCATCTCACTCATCACTGCTTTCCAGTGTATCAGTCTGGGACGCAGAATGTGGAGCGATTAATAAATCTAAAACATCCTTATGAAAATGAGACTCTTTCCTCTTTTGAACTTTACGCAGGCTTGTAATAAGAAGTTCTGATGTGATTAAAAGAAAATGCAACACATCTTTGTTTGTCTTGGTCCGTGAAGTCTTACGAGCAAAGTATTCCCCGTATTAATCTTTACTCCGTGCCTCTTGATGAGTTGACCTATTGGAAGCAGGATATGTTGTATGATTTGGGCGCCATGAATTAACACCTTATGCACTGTTGGTGGCATTGGGTACCAGGGGGGTATTTTGCGATGAATTCCTCTGCAGTGTCAAGAGCATATTGAGGAAACTTTTCGATTAGTATATCATGACCATTAGCAAGTGTCTGCAACACATTCTTGGATCTCCATACGATGCCAATATCAATGTCAATAATACTTGAGGATAATTTTTGGTTACCACGAACAAAACGCCTTGTTGTATTTCCGTCATTGTTGGTACCAAATCCAGGCTTTGATCGATCAACTAGTAATCTCATTTCATGTTTAAATGTGTCTTCAGTATTTTTTTTTTTTTTTTTTATGTGCTATGATCTGATTATATTTTTCTTCACGAACTTTCCGCCTCCGAAGGGGCATTTTATAGGAAAGATGTAAGAGACATTCAAAGAACTGTATCCATGCGTGAAGCTCATACACTTCAAGCGCACAAAATTCCAGGATTTTTTAAAGACAAACGAAGTATTCCCAGGAAAAGCCCCTCCCAAAATATTTTCTCAATCCGTCATAGTCATCTCATCGTACGTCCACGATATGAATATATTATCAGCTAAATCACACATTTTATCATTTACACGCCTGAGTTGCGAGCTGAGGCTATTTCGTCGTACAATTAATGGGCTCATTTCATGATCCGGTAGTAACACTTTATACACTATCATATGTTATATTTCCAAATGGCGCAAACATGCGCAGGTTTTTCTTTACGGACAGAAAGAACAATGTTTACGACATAACATGTTAGAGAAAATCACAGACACGATCTCCCCTGCTATATACTAAAATGCCATTCCAATGCGTTGCCATAGTTTGTGTATAATGCTTACGGTACCACATTGGTTTCCTGATCTTATGCAGTACTAATAAACATCACATCAACGTTCTAAACCTATCAAACAATACACACCTCTGGGTGGTGTCCCCACGTTTAACAACCGTTGAATGTACTGCAGGCTTAGTCGCATGCAAACGCAAACCTGCTATCCTCTCTCTGGCGGATAACAGGTTTAAGCTTACGATGACGTCATTGTGAATGCCTCACTATTCCTTTCCTGCACACAATCTTACCTGGACACTATTAAGGTTTCATTATAGCATATTATTTTGCGTCACTCTTTTACTTCCATTTCCGGGTTTCTGCCAAGAATCGCTCTGTCCGTCTGCCCGTCTATAGGCAACTTAATTGAAACTCAGGAACTTCTAGGCGTAGAAAGGTGGTTGAGGTGTCGTTGGAAAGATCTCAACGAAGCAATGTTAAACTCATATAGATCACAGAGGCGGGTCCCGACAGGCTGGGGAAATCTTCAATTCAGGAACTACTAGGCCTAGGAAGTGGTTGAGGTGTCACTGTAAAGGTCTCGCAGAAATTTTTTCCAACCGGACATTGATTATACAAATAGGATGCTCGCTGCTGAAGCCTGGCGGTTGTATATGGCTTGTGTCCGCCTCATTTGTTTCCTGCTGTTCCCACTACCATCTTATATTCATTATCATTGGTGTTTTACTACAAAGGGCAGGTCTTTCAAAGTTTTATTTTTGTCCAAGTTCTCGCCAAGGCTTTAGCGTTTTTTTCTTATTACTACACTGGCTGTAAAAAAAAATGGAGCTTTTACAACACATCTTTTATGAAAAGGTTTTAGCTTGATGTTCAAGAAGATTTTAGAAATTCTGTAAGTACAATTAGTTCCTGCACAAATTGTATGCACAATCTTTTATATTAAAAAAAAAATCAGAAAAATCTGACTTTTCTCAAAGTCTTCTACATTATTTAGTGTGTGTTTGTTGTTCAGTTACGACAAAGGTTATCATTGAGATCAGTGCTGGAAGTGCGGGGAACGAGGGGCCCACTTCGAGCACTGATTGAGGTGACCCAGGATCGCTGTGTCCACCAATTAAGATAAGTGTACCGATTATGGCCAGGGTCCCCAATATGGCCCACCTCCTTGATCTCTGCAGCTTCTCGTTGGTGCTACTAGATGTCACTGTAAATTACATCCTTATGGAAAGAGGAAGCATTGTTGCGAGACTCATTTGTTTGCTAGTGGCGTGAGCGCCAGCAGCTCCAGTTAAAGTGTAAAATTGAGCACGAAAATAGGTTGCTGTTATTTTAGCAAGGTAAGTAATGTTGCGTTTCAGTATCTATTGTTGAAAACCTAATCTGTATAATGCGTAGATACTGTAGGTGTGTGAGCATACCTGAACATAAAATATGTGTGACGCAATAAATTACATTGTGTAACTAGCAGGCCCCAGAAAAATTAAAGAGGTCAATAGTGCGCAATATGGCCCACTGTGCCACGCAGGCAAGATGAGCCATACTGGGCAAAATGCAGTCATAACTGTTCAAAATGAAAGAATTTGGTATTTGAAATGTTTGTACAGAACACCCATCATCATAATGTGTAGTAATTAAAACGACGATAATACCAGCTAATAAGGAAGTTGTCAATTCCAATACAAAGAATTAGAAGATTACAACCAAAACAAAGCAAGTGTCATCACGTTTAAAACGACCAGAATTTTAGCAATTGCTTCTAATAGTCCTGAAGAACCGACACTGAGTTACTTGAACTCATGTGACTCTTGGTTTTGTTACCTTTGTCAGGAAGACAAGGTTGCAGACATGCATCTTTGCGTGTAGTAGCGCAAATATGTTCATGGAGAGTGTGCTGGAATCACCGCTAAAGATCACAGAACATTTCGTTGTCCCTCATGTGAGACGTGACGTTCTAAACTTCTTTGTTTGTGTTGCACGTCTTCTTATTTACTCATATTTTCTCTTCTTGAATATTCACTTCTTTTTCACCAATTTTGGCATTTTGTATTAATACAATATTCTTGGTTTTGTAATGTCATATAAATTATGTATGCTTGTAATGTATATCTCTCAGTATGTAGCATGTATGAGTAATACAGAAAGATTACACATCACTTTTGCCATACGCTCTTGTTTTCTATAGGGGGCCATATTGGGAACACCATGTTCCCAATATGGCCCACTGGCAACATTTTAGTTTTCGATTTATTACAATTTTATACGTCATTTCTAGGAAGCATTTTTTTTAATTTGTCCAAAAAGTCTCCCTATTTGATGGTGCAGTCCATTCGTACGAATAAACAGTCTTTCTTAGTGAAAAAAATCAACGCAGGTGGGCCATATTCGGGGCCCCCTACCTTAGTTGTATTTCTTCTTCTCTAAAACGACCAGAACACTTTATTAACACACTATAACTTATAAAATCGCTTTCTTCACATCTTTACTGATTTAAAGTACACAGATGTGACCAAACCTTCACACATTTGAGATTTACAAAATATATGTATAGTACTTTTATTTTTTAACAGTGTATACTACCGAAACCATTAACGAAACGTTTTAGCTTCTAATATAAAGTATACAAGAATTTTACAAAAGAAAGAGAGAGAGAGAGAGGGAGGGGGAGAGAAGGTTATGAAATTGTGGTCTAATGTATAAAAGTGGACACGAATTAATAAAATGTGTGGTGAGCCAAATATGTTTTTAAATGGAAAAGTACTGAAGATTTTTTGCAGTGTAACTTTGAGTAGTACCAGTCTTCTAATTTTCTCTTTTATTTTACGTGATAGATTCAATTTTATTTTCATCGCACATTTGCTGAAAAGAATGTCGTAACCAGTTTCATTTTTTTTTCAGAACCTCTAAAATTTTTTGGGTCACCCTTCATTAATTTTTCATGCTACGCAGCGAGCTTTGAAAATTGTTTCTCGTGCAATATCATTTCTAATCTATGAGGGTTGATCCTTTAACAATTTCTACATAAATGTTCTTCCAGCTCTGCCATGTGGTTTCGTTGTATTGGAACAGTAATCAGAACATAACTTCTATTTTATTTTAGCGAGAGCCGTAACCAACCATATTCAATCCACTAGTGGATGAGGCCTCTCCCCGAAGGGAGGAGTTGGTCTACTGCTCCCACGCTGACCAGACGGGTTGAGAGAGGAGAGCCGAAGCTCTCACTGTGATCGCCACTGTCTTTTATTCACAGCAGCTTCCCAATTGTCCTCACGATGCTGGGTCAACACCGAAATTTTTGAGCCCCCACCGGGAATCGAACCCGAGACCGCTCGCACTATTGCATATATATACCTAGCATGAGCTGCCTCCACTTTTTGGATTAACCTACATTCAGCCAGTTTTCGGTTGAAGGTTTTACTCTCTGTAAAATTTCAAAATGCGCATATATGATTTTTCCAACGTATTTCATTGAAGCAGAACATTTTTTTGAAAGTTGAAAAGAAGAAAATGTAATGTTCCTTTAAAGTTAAAGAAAATAGTTCAAGTGGTCAGGTTTCGATCCAGGGTCCACTAGCACGCTGATCAGATGCTCTCGGCATTTAGCTACGAAGGCAATTGGTATTTATGGCTTTCCGAGTGATATTTATAGCTAGGATTTTACTGCGCAGGAGGTTAATGACTAACATGTTGTAGATTCTACTACGAAAAATGTATGGAGAAGAAAAGGAGAGATACGTTTGCTACTGTGTAAAGATTTATACCCAACTTAATTCCTCGTTCCATCACGTTCTCGATCCACCAATCAACTGTTTACTGTTCGCAGTGTAAAAGCAACATAAACACGCAAAATGGTGGGGAGTTCAGTGACAAGCAAGTAACTTTACTCCTGTTATTGGATTATAATATATCCAACTAAGGCTTAAACTTCATCCACAGAAGTACGTAACCACAAAATGGCCAGTTTAGCTTACACTTCGATCAGAAAATGACCGGATTTTAAGCGTAAAATAAGTTGAACGTTCACCGACCAAACACTTTGGCCAGTTTCAGCCAATTTTCAGTTAACGTTAAGCCATTACAAAGAAGATGTTAAACTTTAAAATGGAGTTAATGTTACCAGTCTTTCCACTAAAGGACTTACACTATATCCACATTTAAGAGTAAATACAACAAAATGCTAATTTTCGACTTTTGTTTCTCCATAAAGCGGAGTAACTTTCATCCATTTCGTGTTTCCACTTTTTACAGTGTAGCTTTCACCGATCAGACATAGTTACAAAAAAAAGTTAGAAAATTATTAAGAAACACTAGCATGAAGCGGGTTGTACTTTTAAAATTTCAAAAAATATTTCTTCACTTTGATAGTTGAGGTCCGGCCTACGATATGCTAGGGAGGAGGGCTCAGGATCGTGCTAGAAGGATATCATAGTTTTGTTTTAATTCATTTTTTTGTTTATGACTTAAGATTTTCACAAGTTTGAGGGATGACGTCCTTCGGTTGATCATCTTTCGGGGAAAAAGGGTTGGGAAAAGACAGAGTAGTTAGGGACTTATTCGAAGTTCTGGAATCCGCTTTTCCGAACTAAGAAAAGCAATAGAAAACTCAACGAAGGTGAGTTGGAAGGAGGACTCAAATCACGTGCCTCGCCAGTGGTGGTCCAAACTCATGACAGTAAATACTAGCACGAAAAACTCGAGTTAAATGTAAAGTTTCTCATGATACGTTCTTTTTGTTAAATATGCTAACGTTGATTTGCGTAGGTTAAGTAAACGAAAGGGGAAAACATATTCTGCATAAGTATGTTTTTTTTTCCTCTCTCTATATATACATATGAGAAAGAAAAATATTTTTGTTTCCCTTTGCTTTTTTCTGCTGTTTTTGCTTCTTGAGTAAAGATTTCGCTGAAGGGTTCGAAAAGAAGTCTGAAAGAATTTGTCTTTTACTGAAAATCTCTGAGCATTAGTTTGTTGACAGAGTAAATCTGACAGGAAGGCAGTGTTGCCAGGATAATGGGCAAACTTAAAAAAAAAAGAATATATTAAAAAACTAGCGAAAGTAGAGAAGTTAGATGGATTTTTTTTTACCTTTCTTAAAGTAAAAAGAATGAAATAAGAATCTAAAATATAAAAGCTCAAAGAAAGAGGTTTTCTCACGTTCTTAAAGAGAAAGCTGATTCTAAACAAAAAATTATGAAGAAAGTGAAAGGCGTTGTGATTACATCTGTTACGCATATATTCCGTTATTAAAGAATGTAACATCTGCACATGCGCAGTAGACAATAAAAACGTCTACACTCTGAAAAAAATACTCATCTTGTGTATATCTTTTACAAAATAGTTTTAGAATTTCACGTAAGACATGTCAATTGGAAGCGTGGCGTAAGTGGTTAGTGCTCACAGTTTGTGAAGTTTTAGGTCTGTGTCAAAGATGATTAATCCCTAAAATAAAAATTATATTTAAGACATTAAAAAAATAATGTGCAAGAATTGTCGAGTGTTACCGTGTCTTCCAGTAAGCCAATTTCGATTACTTCTTGTGTACTGCACTTTTTTATGATTCTACGTTATACACTTTCCGTATGCATATTGCTTACAATAGGATTTAATGAAATCAGGCTTACTTATTCTCGCAACAAAATTCTTTAATATACAAGGCCTATCTGAAAAGTATCCGACCTACTTTTTTTCTGAGGAAAATAGTGAACGTTGGGTGGCAACACTGCAGGCAATGGTATAGGTATCCTTCATGCGCATGCCTGTTGTTTATTCGTTAGGCAGGCAATGTATAGTGCCGTATGTGGTTCTTCTTCGTCACTGTTCCATTTTTTTCAAAATGATAGAACGTGTGGAACAACAATACTGCATCCAGTTTTGCAAGAAACTTGGGGCCACATAACCAAGCAGAAACAAAACGCAAGATTCAACAAGCTCTCTGTGACGATCCCATAGAGAGTACACAAATAAAACAGTGCTACAATCTGTTCAAAAAAGAAGACAGTGGAAGCATCCATTCCCGCCAAATGATGTTTGCAATCTACCGTGGCATTGTGCATCACGAATGTAGACCAGAAGGAAAAACAGTTCGAAAGAGTACTTATTATGTTGACGTTCTCTGCCGCTTACGTGATGCACTTCCTTGCAAGAGATCAGACCTGCATCTGCATCAAGATAACATTCATGTCCATTACTGAAACTGGATGCAGTCTTTCCTGGCAACGAAAATCATGCGTGCCGGTCGCCAAACTCTTTGTGATATCTTGCTTTTCTTTAAAGACAAATCGACACTGAAAGGCACCCGCTTCAACATCGAAGAGAGCATCATAGACAACGCGACGGCGACGTGGAGAGCAATTTCAAAAGAGGCGTTCCAAATATGCTTCCAACAATGGCAGGAACGTTGGGTTAACTGACATTAAGTTGAAGGGTTTTATTTCGAAGCTGATAAGGAATTAAAACACACCGAGTTTTACTTTCCTTACCTACGGTCGGATACTTTTCAGATAGGTCTTTGTATAACAAGAAAAGTGACGGAGCTGAAATATTCTACGTAGCTCAGTAGTTTAGGCTAATCCAGAAGAACTGAGTTGTTACCTCGACTATAACCAAGTTTTTATTCCTTACCTACTCTAGTAGAAGCTTTTATAAGTATACTCTAACTTGTGAAAACTCGTTTGTTCACATATTTTTGAGCATTAGTATGAGAGATTCATGGTCTGTGAAGAACTTTACAAAATAACACATAGTGAGGAACATTCAAAATGTGATCCTGAAGGAGAATCAAAAACGTAAATTTGGATAAGGAAATGGTCAAAGAAGGAGATACAGAATAATTTAGGTGAGGAAAATGTCACAAACAAAAATAATTTTATCCCGTAAATTTAAGGCGGTCATAATTCAGAACATTTTGGGAAGTAAAAGATTTGCTTTATTATGGTTGCACCTTGATATTAGTTTTTTGTTATCTATTTATGTTAGAAATATTTTTTTTTGCATTATTTCCGATAAGGGTAGTTTAAAAGCTGTTTCTAAATAATGGAGTGAAATTCTTGAAAAGATGTGTCTAGAAAGTGAAGGTTTATTCGTAATAACCCTTCACGTTGTTTGCTTCTAACAGAAGCTTCAAAATGCAGTTCTGTTTTGTTTTTTTTTGGGGGGGGGGGGCTACTAGAGTGAAATTTGTGATAAGTATAACGTGTGACTCTTTATTGTGTCTGCTTTATTATGAACCTGTCAAGTTTGAAGAATCTTGAGCTGCAATTCAGATATTTTTCCGTCCAATCAGTGACACTATGTTAGGTCAATTATATCTTCACTGTCCTCCTTTTTTTAACAAGCTCGCCGTATTAATATCCGAAGGTATCTGTACCAGTACTGGTACGCGTTCCATAGTTTGAGAAACCCTGCTCTAATCGAAAGTAAGCTGAATAAATTACCTCAGGTTTTGGTTCAGCGAAATCTTTATTTATACATTTGTCTAAAATCTTTATCATGCTTCAATCTTTCCTTTTTTTTTTTTTACTATATGCATTAAATCTAGATAGTATTGGCTATACCGCAGGCTAGCATGTCAACGATAGCAGATTGGAATAAACTTACGTCAGATTTTGTCAGCTACTTCAAGTTACTAAGTGACATTCATTTTGGTTACATCAAGTTTCCTGCACCGTATTTTCATATTATGAAGACTCGTATGGACTAGTGTGAACTCTTATATATACACATATGTATTATAAGACATGCATAAAAACTTAGACTAGTGTGGACTTACCATTAAATAAAGACTTCTAAAGAAAGGTTAGACCTTTTAATATACCTTCTAATACGCTTTCCAATAAGCAATATGTCAATAAACCCGTTATTTAATGGTGAATTCACACTAACAAGGGAACATTCCCACCCCTCATATCGAAACCACCCCTGAAAATT
>JAGDQP010002166.1:88254-108837 GCA_022664845.1 Lepisma saccharinum
AATTTTCAGGGGTGGTTTCGATATGAGGGGTGGGAATGTTCCCTTGTAAGCTAAATTTTTGTGCATGCAAATGCTGATGAGTACTGTTTTAAGACCGCGAAACTTTCTTCTTTTTTATTCTATTTCGAAGTTTAAAGATAAAAAAACGAGACAAAGAGAATAGATCTTTGGCACTTGTGCAAAAGCTGTTAAGAGTCACAAAACCTTAGTTGAAATACTTAGCACCATATTAATATGTCTGGAAATTCACAGCATGCTAACACTTTTAAAAAATGTGATAGGACTTAGCCGATTATATACAACTGTAGGGATTTTTTTCGTATTATGGGAATGTGAAAACTCAGTTTTGGAAACTTTGGACTTAACCATTTTTGCACAAGCACCTGATATATTCGTCATTACATACTACACAAATTAGTATCAGTGCTGGCACAATGTAAGACAATATGTTTAATCACAAAATGCATCTTAAAACAGCACAAAATTATTAATATATGCTGTTTTAATCAATTTCTAATAGTACCATCACTGTTCACACGGTTGCCAAATACCGAGAGTGACAGCCACATTCAAAGCTTTTTTTGTTTGACATGTGTCACTGAAGCGTATGCCGGGATTGTATCTCAACTAAGGCTGTTACGTTCCCGTTTCTGCCTCTGAAAGTGATCGCGGGGGAAAGTCATCCCTCAGACATGATGAGCTGAAGATAAAATGTTACTTGCTCACAGCATCAAAGGAAAATATAAAAATAAATGTATGTTGTATCATGTAGCAATTGTATAGTTTCGCGTGAGTTCGTATTGCAAATCGACATAGAGCGAGCTGTCCCTATTTCCGTCTGAACCTGAAAGCAGTCTTGAAATGAAATCTGGTTTTATGAATCCTAAGAGCAACAAAGAAATTCAATTCAGAAAGAAAGGAAAAAGTAATGTGAAAGTATTTTGTATTTTAGTGTTTGCTTATGTATTGTACACGCTTCCTTTATATTGCAAACGAACATAAACATTTATTTCATGTTTGTTTTTTCATATGAGTTCCTAAATTCACTTTGTGATTTACTGAAACAAAATACCTTTTTCGGTATCTGTGTTTGATTTACTTTCTTGTTTTCTTTATATGTATATATATATTTTTACCTCCTGCAGGGGCTCTTAATATGGAGAAATATTCAGGGAAATATGACATATTCATTACAGCTAAAAGAGAGCAAGAAACGTAGATTATATATACCTTCAACTGAGTCGTCTGTAGTGTTATCTGGCGGAAATTCGATGAAAAACAGTTCGTATATTAGATCCTTTTTTAACCCCCTCGGGCTTCTAGATCGCCCAATGGTAGATACACATACATTATCTCTGTTCCTGTTGTTTAAATCACAAACTCTATACATTTCATTATCTCTCTCTGCAGTTTCTGTTTTTGTTTTCTTTGTTGCACGCTAGATGGCAGAACAGAGACATGGGGGCTGGGTACGAAGAATAGAGCGAATGATCTTACCAACGAGAAGATAAAAAAAATGGGATGACAAAGTGAACGACAGAACACAAAACGAATTAGGGATCAAAGCAAGAAGAGAGAAGAAGGGAAAGACGGAGGTGAAGGATAGTTTAAAGAAAAGAGGAAGTAATTGAAAAGGGGAAATGTTAATGTTATTTAGAAAGAAAAGAAAAGGGTTGAAGATCGTATTACGTTCCTCTTTGACGGAAAACAAATGGCGCATATTCAAAATGCACGACAGCAACCAAGAAAAATTACGAAACAGAGTGCTGTAAATAGTACAGTTACTTACACAGATTAAATATATTAGAAATAGTGTGGAGATATATATAGTTATTTACTGAAATAAATGACGTCATTACGAAGAGTATTTGCTTCACTTTAATAATGAAATGAGATGTAGAGAAAGAATATTGGAATGAAACCTGGAAAGATGAAGTATAGAAATTAAATCAAGAATCTGGGAAGGGCATGGGGAAAAGCTAAGATTGATGAAGATATAACGTAGATTGATCAAAATGTGATATCTTCTTTCTTCTAAAAGATTTCATATAGTATAAATTATTCGACCTTGCAGCTAACATTTTGTATAAAGAGTAATACATTTAATAAAATAGATTACTCCTCTCCAAAGAAACAGTTCACTAATACTATTAGACATGAAAGGCAAATTACAAAAAGAAATATCAACAGAGCATTTCTAAAATTAAGTAGCGAACTAGACTTACAAATTTTTTCTGAATAAATTTTTACTATACTTCCTTTAATGAAATCGAATTTAGGGTTCTCTGCATGCTCTTCTATAAAATACGGTAGTATTAGGGGCTGAGAAGACCAGAAAAGGAAATGATTTTAAGAGCTACAGTTTTTTTAAATTTTAATATTTATTTACCTACGAATATTCAGCAGTCAAAGATTATACTGTAGGGGAAACGCAGATATTGAAGACGAAGAGTTCGGATTTCGAAGAAGGAAAAGAAAAGAGCTATTGGTTTGCTAAGAACGACAAAAGAAAAATACGTAGAGAAGTATACATAGTATTTGGTGATTTGGAAAAGGCATTCGATCGAATCAACTGAAAAGCTTTTAACCTGTATTTAAATTAGAGAGTAACTGTAACGAGATTAATTAAACATTTTGCGTGTTGTACTATGTCGAGCCGAAATATCAACATCTACGGAAAAGTAAACAAAAAAAAATTCGAAATGTGGACATGCAAAAGAATGAAAAACATCAAATTGGACACCAGACAGGAAAAGAGGAAGTAGTGAAGAGAGTAAATAAAAAGAAAAACAATACTTGTGACAATGAAGAAGTGAAAATAGGAATTGAATAGCTGAGCAGAGATACAGAGCATTGTTGAAGCAGAGATATGCCCCAAGAGGTCTAATTGAAGTTATAGTTGACAGAAGAACGAGGAAGAGAAAGAATGCATATTAAACTTCTTGACAGTATTAAGAAAAGATAAATTGTTGTCTAAGGCGAACAAAGATGCTATATGGGGCTGAATGGAGCAGGCTTAATGTGTTTTTCGATATTTTATTCCTAATAACTCATTTTTCGTATCTTCATGATACAATTAACCACAGTAAGATCAAACTTAATAGAATTTTAATGTAATTGTCGCATTATTATTTTCTGCCGCCAGCACCCATAAATGCGTTAATTATTATTACAAACTTTTCTTTAGTTCACAATGGTTCGTGGTGTCCTCAAATCTTGCAACGTTAATTTAACACATTTCCCGACGTCATTCAATGTTTAAATTTTGCACTGCGACGTAAGGCGGGTGACAATACAGTGTTCTATTGTTACTTTCATATATTTCTATATATATTTTAAGAGCATAGTTTAATAATTTTTAATGTGGACTTCTTTATCCTAAAATAAATACTAGCCTGCAACGAAGTGGCGTTTGACTGGTTGCAGAACACTTCAGGATTTAGGTCACAAAAACATTAGCTTGAGAAAAAGTAAGCGAACACAACTCGAAAAAAAATATAGACAACTTTTTAAAGACATACTTTTCTCAAACAATTTGTTCTAAAAAGTAAAAAATAATTTTCTTTATGCATGACTAAGATTAAAAGATTGGAGCGCCCCAATTCAAAAAATTATAAAGTGATTGTATATGACAGCGTGCCTCATAATTTTTTTTCTAGTAATGCATAAACAGAATTATCATTTTTACTTTTCAGTATAAATTGTTTAAGAAAATTATGCCTTTGTAATGTTCTATATTTTTTTTACATACTTTTCTTTAATTCACAATGGGGTGCCCTCGGTGGCTCAGTTGATAGAGCGCTCAACTCTGGTGTTAGGGGTCATCGGATCGATCCCTGCTCATGCCATGTGGTGTGGGTTTTGTGGTGGACAAACACCATATGCGTGGGTTTTCTCGGGGTGCTCCCGTTTCCTTCCACTTTCTTTATTCCATCATCATCCGTACGGTCTGAGCCATAGTTGCCTAAAGGCCTTGAAACAAATTCAAATTCAATTTAATTCACAATGGTTCATCGCGTCCTTAAATTTTGCAATGCTAATTTAACTCATTTCCCGATGTCATACAATAATGTAGTGTTTCACAGCAACGTGAGTCGGGTAACAATACAACATTCCATTTTTCCCTTTCATATATTTCTACATTTTCATATAATTTACAAGTATATTTTATTTTATAGTGTTATCCTAAAATAAACACCAGCCCGCAACGATGCTACGCTTGTCTGGTTGCAAAACACTTTAGGATTTGGGTGACAAACATCAACTTACAATATATAGGGTAGAGAAAAAGTATGAGAGCACCGAAATAATTCGAAAATAAAATAGTTAACAACTTTTTGAAAATATACTTAAAAAAACAAACAATTTTTACTAAAGTAAAAAATAATAATTTTGTTTATACATTATTAAAGGAAAAGCATGGGGCGCGCTAATTGAAGAATTTGTAAAGTGACCGTATCTGAGAGCGCGCCTCATGCTTTCCGCTTTAGTCGTGCCCAAACATTTTTTTTTTTACTTTCTAGTGTTTTTACTTTTTAATTTTTTTTTTTTTTTATGAAATTATGTTTTTTATAAGTTGTTTAAAATTTATTTTAAATTCATGCTCCCTTCCTGATACCATAGTAAACTTTGGTAAACTTTATTTTTATATGGGCCAGTCTAGTAACTGTGGACTTCAGCCCGTCACGATTCGCCTTTAGCTGTTAAAATCCACACACACATGTCGCTTCCGGGATTCGAACCCCTGGACCTTCAATCCGATGACCTACCGCCGCAGACCGCTCGGCCACCCGGCCGGCCTGATTCCATAGAGCTGTTACCCCCATAGAAAAGATTTTGCTTTCTATCTTTTGTGAAACCAGCCGAACTATGAATGGCATGGTGCTGCTAATCTATGGTTTTACTACGTTGCAGAGGCATAATTCGAAGTATGAAATGTGCAGTTGTCCTCTGTGAGTTTTTTCCTATTTTTTTTTAATCGAATGGAAAGAAAATCATGGCATAGTGATATTATTTCATTTCTAGTTCGACTGGACTGGCGCCAGATAGCGGGTAAGTATACTATAGAACTTTCGTATCTATCTAAGATCTTATCTATGATTTTGTAGATTTTCTCGGTGTCAGGTAACTTGGTATCAGAATACAAAATTTCTTCAAGAAGAATATACATTATATGCTCTTTCTTTCAGAGAAAACTAGCAAAGGGGTGTTGTTACATCGCCAGTGTAATTCTTTTATCTTTCCGAGGATATGGAATATGGTTAGCGTCAGGGATTCCGACAGGATTTTCAGTTTGGGGGTAATGTAGAGTCATTATTTGGAGTGTGTAAGTGGAGTTTTGAACAGTTTCAATAGATTTTTTGATGGTAAAAACTTTTAAAGTTCGACAGGTACACTCGAGACTTCAGGAGGTGACACCCCCCTACAGGGGAAAGGTCTGTCAGAATCACTGGTTATTTGTTACAAATATTTCGTAGGTTGTATTTTTCTGTTCTGCGATGGGGTTAATCTAACCTGAAAGGGAAACTGAAAATATTTATTTCAAAATTTAACGATACATATGTTATTTTTGTGATGAGTCTGACACTATTTCTTCATCACCTTGGTAACGTTTGGCAACAATAATTATTATTAATGTAATTAATGATAATAGATCATTTTAATTAAATGAAAATTAGCTTAAAATTACTACACAATCGTATGTCTACGTGATGATATTGAACAAAACTTCAATTTTATAATTTGCTTGTAGAATATTGTTTCCAGTTCAATTCAACTTCAGTTTCTACATGTGGTTGTCAAGTCTAGTATAACACTGTATCTGTTTGTCTGTATTTGAGGGGGTGGGATGTTTGCTTGTGTTCTTGTTGGTGTGTGCGTGTGTGTGTGTATGAAAGGGGGTGTATATGTGTGTAATTGATTAATAAGATTGCTGCATGAACAGAGTGGGAACAACCAAGTTGTAAATTTGATTTTGTTTGAGCAACAAGCTACAGTGTCTCATTTCCTGTGTTGTTTGTGGGAACATGATATTAATTTAAAATTAATACAGTAATGTTCAAGCATCGTATTACAGGGTGAGGGCTTTCATACGTATATTATACTTATATAGACCTATGTATAATGTGTCAGTGATATATGAATACAGAACGTGTAAAAATGATTGCACTTCCTTTTGTCCTCCTCTCTCCATGTCTATACTTACTCATATATCACGCAACACTACGCTGTATCAACAATGACATTGTTGATATCCATCTCCCTAAACATAATTTCTTCACCAAATATATTCATGTTAACACATACATCATTTGTTTCTCTGCAAGTACATATGGTTGTGATTTTGAATGTAGATATCGGAACTGAAGCTTAAATTGTTTCAATGTGTGTGAGTGTGTTGATACTGATATTGAACGATATGTTTACGCTCATTCTATATATTCTTCTTTCTACCTATTCGCGCTCTCTCTATCTGTTTCAATGTTCTCTTCTCCACAAATATGCACGAACATTCATGAAGTGAATTTGGTTACATTCTCACAGCAGCATGAATATATAGTGGTCATATGAAGTGAGATATGTTTGAATCGTCAACATTGATCATATGTTTATTGATTGTATTGATTTCAGATAGCGTTTGAATGTGTAACTGCGAATTTATCAGGTAGACTAACTCAACAAGGCGTTGATTACATGTTTTTTATCTGTCCAAAAAGTAAAATTTTGTTCATTTTTTAAAACAAGTGGCTGTTTTCTGTTCATGTACTAAACAAGGCCGAGATTTTGCCAGGATTTTGTGTTTGCGGGGTGTAAATCCAAAATATGGGGGGGGGGTCAACAAGGTTTAAATAGTTTTTCAGCGTTTCTATAACTTTCAACCGTAACAACTTTTAAGCTTGAGGGGGGGAGGATTCTAGAGTTTTTAGGATGACACTCGCCATTGGATCTCTGGTAGAATCTCTGAAGCCGGGGCTAGAACCTCAACCACAGTGGTAGGCAGAGGAGTAGGTGATTTCAATTGTGTGTTTACCAAACTTGATTTATTGTGGTAAGACTACAATCTGCCGTTCTGGTATATGTGTCATATATGCACTCAGTATCAAAAGCACCCTAAATGCCTGAACGAGAGTAGATAAAGTGAAACTGTCTTCCAATCATGGAAGTGAAAATGTCTTCCGAAACTTTCTTCCGGTCTTAGGTCCATGAATCTTTCATTTACACAACCGTTTGCCATATTATATCGCAACAATCTCTCATTTCAATATAGCGAACCTCGCTTTACCCTGCCGTTTACGATCTGGTGACATCACAACCTATGTCTACGGTATTTCTATACTCTATGCAATTCCAAGAAATTGGAAAATTCTTAATTGGATTCTCACTATTATCTTTTCAGAATTTCTACTATTTTTTAAAAATTTATTTCCAGGATAAACCTATTTGTTGCTGTATTTCTTGACTATATGCACTTTAGTGCCTCATTATCGGATACGCTTCAACATTATACAATAATAGTATATTTGATTGTTGGTAGGTGTATCCTTAATTCGAAATATTTGTCTTACTTTCTTAATAATCAATTTTACTTCTCCATTTTAGTGGATTTGTAATCAATATAAATACACACTTAGTTTACAGTTTTTGTTTATGTGTTTGCTGAATTTCTCATAGTTTTGCGCCAAAAAAGCGTAGGTAATGTGTTCAAAAAGTCTCTAAAGTTTATCGTGCCTTTCTTAAAGTCATATTTGATCATTTTAAGCAGTTTGATTTTCCGGAACATTTCATCTTTACTTTTTGTTCACCGTGTATCATGATAAACCACAGTTCTTTTTCCTCATCGAACGTCTTCTATATATAGCAAGAAAAGTGACAAATCTACTTCGCTTGTGGCTCATTTAGTTAAACCAATCGGTAATTACGGAGTCCATCAGGGGTTTATCCTTTGTCCCACCAACTTCACTCTTTTCTGCATACCAAAATCGCTTATTGACACACCCTAAATCTTTGTTCATACAAAACCACGATACTGGTGCCACCATTCTTATTAGCAGTTTCAAAAATGGAGCTGGAAGAAGAAGCAACTGTTGTTTTTCTGTTCTTGGATAGAATAATTAATTGGGGGACGGACTATCAGACAGACAAACGAACAGTAAGACTCAGATACACAGACAGAAAACATCTAACTTTTTCATGTTTCCAAACTGAATAAATTAGACTAAAAATTAATATGACCCCTGCTCAAAAGTGATGGTAGACCGAGATACAAAACTGTTAAATACAAAAATTAATTCTTTCATAGATAAGGAAATTTTCGGAGGTCAGCCATCCAGGCTGAGGTTTTCCTATAGTCACACTAGGCAAATGCCGGGACGGTACTTTTATCTTAGGTCCTGGCTGACACCAGCCGCTCTTGTCACCTCACTTATCCCGGCCTGGGCCTTAGATGCCTGAAGGCTATAAATAAATTCAACTTCAACAGATGTTTTCCAGGGCTCTTCCTCACTAACTCCATGCAAATGTCGGGATGGGATCTACAAAGTAGGCCCTGGTCGATTATCTCTCAACGTCCTTGCCCTACCCTATCCCGACTTGAGTATGATATGTCTAAAGGTCATAAATATATTATATCAATTCAATGTTTTATAATATCTACAAATGTGACACTTAAAAAGAAAACATTTTCCTCTGAAGGAGAAGCACTTTCTATGTTAATAAAAATGTCCACCTCTTCAAATTTATGTTTGAATATTCTTCAGCAGTCATGTCCCATATTGGAATCCTTGATTGAACTTCGGTTATGAAGATTTCCGTGTAGTGTGGGTCTTCTAATTCGCTATTAACTTTGAATACAAAATTGTCAAATCAAATATGGACTCTGGTGGTTCGGAAAGTGTCGCTTCTCGTGCGAAAAGCTTCATTTGAGACAATGGAACGACGTGGTGGCACCGCCATCTTGCTGGTTCGAAAAGTCACCAGAATTCCTGCCTTGATGCCATAGGTGCGACCACCACCACACGTGAACAGTTCCATTTGAAACTAGTTGACGATGCTGCGGCCGGCCGTGGTGTCCTCGTGTGAACAGAGGGTAACTGTTAAGAAAGTATATAAATTGCGACGGGAACAGAATATACAAGAAATCATCAAAAGTCGATTCATTCAAGGTGTTTTATCAAAATGTAACAGAAGTGTAATTTTTTATCAGCTTAGCATAGATTCAATTAAGGAACAAGTATTCTCTTCTTACTTGTAACCACGGAACTAGTGTGACAACGCTGAGGGCTCCCCCAACCAAATAAACTCAGTTTATGTATTGTTAACTTTTAATGAAAGAGCTAAGAATGGTAAATATGGGCATTAAATCTAACTACTCGCTTTGCTTATTGGAGAGGGGGAATTAAGGTAAAGTTGAATATTGTATTTTTATTATAAAGAGATTGTTTGTTTAAAACTTCATTTGATATGAATAAGTTTTTAATGATAAATATTTTAAAAGCAACTGTGACAGTTGTCTATACGTAAATTAATACCTTTATATTACTAACATTCCACAACAGATACACTCAAAAAAATATTGGTGTTTATTGCCACCCCAAAAGGAGTAATAGAACACCTCTACCTCTACACCAACTTCAGTGCTGGGTAACACCAATTCTAGTGTTGGTTAACACCATAAGGGGAGTCCAACACAGTTTCTGGTGTGTTGACAATCCCCTCTACCGGTATTCAGAAACACCGTTAGGACTGTTAAAGTGCACCACTAGAAGTGTTAGGGAACACCTTCAATGCTCTCCTAAGAGTGTTTCTGAATAACGGTAGAGTTGTTTGTCAACACTAGAAACGGTGTTGGACACCCCTTATGGTGTTAACCAACACTAGAATTGGTGTTACCCAGCACTGAAGTTGGTGTAGAGGTAGAGGTGTTCTATTACTCCTTTTGGGGTGGCAATTAACACCAATAATTATTCTGGTGTAATGAATGATGTTTATAGAACTTGTAGGTTTAAAGATGTTTACTGTTATAGTTTATTTTATTTACTTGATGCGTATTTACTTGCTTTTTAACACATCTTTAACAAACGGTTTTTTACTTGGTTACTTGTATAACTATATTGTTTTTGAAGACTGACGCTTTGAATGCTGGGGTTTAAGATCTGAACTCAGAGGACAGATCTTGGTTGTTTATTACTTATAGCTTATTGCTTATAGTTGCTGTTGTTTTTTATTTTGGTAGATGGTTATTAATGTCAATGCTTAGTCAGGTTCTAAGAAGTTTTTTACAGCTTCTTATTTCGCTGCTGCTTGGTTGTAGGCTTTCATAAAATTGTGAAACTGCTCATGTAGCCTAGTTGGTTTTCTAGTAGATGGTTGTGACTTCTCTGTTTAATTTGTTTATTTTATTTTTCGTTATTTTGCTGATGTTTGCTCTTTTACTTTTTTTATCCGATGTTGTCGTATTTGGTTCTTTCTGCTAACATTTGTGTTGACTCATGTCCGTATTTTGTAGTATTTGAATGTACACTTTTTTAATTATGTGAATGATGTTGTCATGTATTACATCGGTCGTTGTTTCAAAGTAATCTCCACCGCTATTGATACATTGCTGCCAGCGTTTCTGAAAGTTTTGTAAGCGTGCTGAAAAGTCAGCAGCTACGATCTTCAGCTCATTTGTCGTATAGCTACAAAGTCGTTACGTCGTCTTTCTTTTCAACTTGTGTTTTGGCCCGAAGAACAGAAATGGCGGCAAATCAGGCAAGTTCAGAGGATGTGCAAGTGGTGTAAATTCATGTTTATTAAAATATTCGAGGAAAACTCTGTGTGTGATCTGCAACATGGTGTATTGCGCGGAGATACATCTAACTGAATTTCGCCATGTCACTGTCACAACCACGGTTATACAGAATATGCATTCCGTGACTGACTGCACTCTACAGGAACATCTACAACTTAACTGTTCCTGAAATATAGACCCTCTTTCGGAAATGGGTAAGAAAAGCCTCTCTGCTTTCTGGAAATAGATCATAAATGTTCTTCGATGGTCATGTCATAACAGACGTCTCCCGGTATTGTACTTCAGTTGCTGATAAGTCATCCATTATCTTACATCCGTCAACATTCTGGATTCTCTTTTTCCTGTTAATGTGCTTTGCAACTCTACTCTGTAAGCTGACCCTTCTTAGGATGTGGCCAATCCAACTTTTCATTTTGCTGTGACTTTCATCAGACTCTTCTTGTCTTCTAATCCGCTTTATTGTTCTAATCCGTCCTCTTAACTTTTTCCATAACCATGTTTCAATTCACTCCAGGAAACTTTTGTCCTTCATTCGTTATTGTCCATGTCTTCGTCCACGTTCAAATCGATTTTTGGGCTCGAAACCCACACCGTGTACCTTAAAAATAAATTTGATTTCGGCCACTGTGTAAACTAACATTTTTTCGTCTATGGGAATACGCATCTTGAATATTTACCACCACTTTTTGGACGCTTTGTACATCTACGTGCTTTTGTCTTTCCATGAAGCTTCAATGTTGGCATTGAACTATTCAAATCTAGAGGTCAGATACTTTCAAAAAGTAAATCTTATTGTCATTTAAGAGTTTTCGAACGTGCCATTTTTTTTTAAATTCTTGATCTAGTTCAATATTGAAAAAGCTTCGTTTTTATCGCTTTAGATATTTTGAATTTCTTTATGGCATTTACACATCTCAGGCTCAGACCTAGATATGATGGAGAAGAGGGTGTAGAAAAGTTGTCGTCCAGGGCCTAGTTAGTTGGTATCTTCCCGGCATTTGCCTGGTGAGTTATAGCTTTGTATATTTACTGTAACAACTAAGTGATAAACATACTATAATGTTAAATTCCTATTCTTGGGGGAACGAGTAGCATGTAATCTTGCATCAAGCACTTGTCTAATCATATGATGAATTAGGTATTGCGAGAGGGATTTAAATACGTAGCACAGATAAGGATAAATAACAAACAGATAATTTCATTGTTTGATATTATGCTCAATTACGATTCAGGTTGAATTCTGATATTTATATAACTAAACCTAATGCATAAAGATATACATGCTCAAGCTATACAAATACTTGTGTTATTACAAACTATACAAATACTTATTTACAATTTTTTCTTACTGGCTAAATATGAAATATGAAATATGAAACTAGAAATAGGTTACAATATAAAATCAAAATTCGATAACCTTTAGAAGATTATGAGCTTTCTTCTTGGAAAGATTGAACTCTCTTGGTTCAAATTTGAAGGAGCAGTATTACATCTTCGTACAAGGAAATATGCATTAGAAATATAGAAATATAGTGCTTCTTCTAGTGTTTGAATTGCCGGTTCATAGTAACCATAATATGAATTCTCTTAATATTAGTACAAAATATCTGACAAATATATTTCTCATTTAGGTAAACCTTACAAAATTATGTTACCAGAAGAGTGACCAACGACCAGCCAAAGAGGGTACTCTCCTTCAATCCCCTAAATATATCATCTTGATCAAAGCATATAATATTTACTGTGGCCTGCGGTATAGTTTATTTCACTATATTTTGTGTTTTCTTTCATACTGTATAACACAATATTTTATTCATACTTCACGAAGCGTGAAAGTCTGGATGCTCATATGAGTTAATTTTGTTTTTTCAAGGAGAGAACAAGAAATATTTTCTCTTTAGTGAATAATTCTCTACCTCCCTTTTCTTCTTGCCAATGGATGTGTGTCTGGAACATTCGTAAACACTCGTCTTTCCGTTTGTAATGTCCTGGCGAGACACATCTAATCGATTTTCCGTTCGTTGCACTTTCATCTCCTATGCCTTTTATTCAACAGGTGACGGCGCCACGTTTACAAGAGTCGATTGTTCACACAAGTGGTTTTCTCTCTTCTTTATCCTGCGACGCCCACTTCTCTGTTGAAAAGTACACACTTATACACACATGCATTCACCCCAATACACATTTACTCATATGACTGTTTAAACACTTCATCTTTTTCCCTTATATCTTCCTCTCTCTCTCTGTCTGTCTGTCTCTCTCTCACACACACACACTCTCTCTTTTACTTTCTCTCTCTCACACACACACTCTCTCTCTCTTTTACTCTCTCTCTCTCTCTCTCTCTCACACACACAGACACTCTCAGTATTTATTTCCAGATAATATGTACCTTTCCTTGCGTACCTGTTTATTTCCTGAAAAATAAAAAAATTGTGTGTTCTTCACTCCAAAATCGAACAACCCGGAAATAAATTATATATTTTTCGACCTATAGCAATGCTACCCAAATTCTCGAAATTATTCAAGTATATGATCGTCGGATGTTTAGTAACGTGGAATTAGTCGTCTGTACCTTCCAACATAGTTTCATGCTAAATAGATCCTTTACTTCTAATCTACCTGTTATCATAGTCCCAACAACATGGAAACTTTACTTGGGAAGCCAGGTTTATGTGTATGTAGATTTTTCTCGAGCATTTGACAGTGTTAACCGTAATGTATTATTTTACAAACTTTATTGCTTTATATTATCTGTTCCGTTCATAAAGCTCTACATCATACCTAAAGCAAAGAAAGTAGTCAATCCCTTTGCAAAGAACAATAATCAACGACATTTTTAGTGTTAGGTGTGCCTCAAGGGTTCAACCTTGGACCTTTATAGCTTTTCTACTTATTAATGACGTTCCCAATTGCGATGCAACAATTGAATAGCATAATGATTGTAAACTTCTTTATGAAGATGTAGACAATACGTTACACTGTTGAGACAGTAATAAGCTCTTACTTAACATTAGCAAATGCAAATCAGTTTGCGAATCACGAATAGCGAAATGGCATACAAATTCCCATATTCTAGCCATCTTAAACTAAAAAAAATACTGGACAATAGCGGACCTTGGAGTAATATTAGACTCTAAACTATCATTTTTAATACACACAAAAATAATGTCCAATGAAACGCACAAATATATAGACCTGATTAATAGGTTAGGCACAAAGACCTTTTAGATTTACATTACATTTATATATATATGTATATATATATATATATATATATATATATATATATATATATATATATATTGCAGTACGGAAATACGGAACTGTAATTTGGAATCCTTCCATTCAATCTTATTCTAATCAAATTGTAAAGGTTCAACAACAATTGATAGTTAGTTATCAAACTTACCAACAGAAAGCACTCATTTTTTTTTAATCAACATTTAGCTTTGATCAGGAACTTTAAAGAGCTCACGATGAAACATAAGAAAAAAAAACGATTTCCTCTTTATTAATAACCTCTTCCGTAATCACATTATTAATACGGATGTTAAATCCAACATTTTGCTATAATATTTCTTCCTTAACGACATGTGTGGCGAACAATAGTTAACACTACTACCAGAGAGTGAAAATCAAAATAATGAAGAAGTTTTCTGTATGGAGAAAAAGTGCCTCTTGTATGCCAGCAGATTAATAAAAGATATTGTTATATATTTTGTGTCTTAAGATACTGTTGTTAACCTCTTCCGTTGTAATTAGTATTTGGATTAGAATCTTTATCATGTTTTCAGTCATTAATTTGTGATGCTGTCGTAGTTAAGAAACGTTCTTATGGGTATTGTTCATTATTATATCTTGGAACATTAGGCTAAACACATTGGGAACACTGTAGTTACGCATACGACCTGTTTGTTAAATAAACTTTAACATATTTCAAAGCTTAAAGCAAACAAAACTTGTCACGAGGTCCAATTTTAGAGCCCTTTTCAAAAATCATCAATTTAAAAAGGAAATACAAAAAAGTAAAACACAGTTCACTAATAATAAATAAATTGATTTTGAAACTATGGGAACTTCCAACCAACTCATTAGATCATTTTTCTTTTGTTTAAATTCATTTATGGTCGGCATCTAAGGCTCAAGTCGTCATTACAGAACATTTGGAGACACTCACATCAATTATAACATTTGTATTAACATATATTTATTGATGAACCAATTGGTGGTTCGACTTTGGCCACTTTCATCTACTACAAAATCATAATTGAGGCATTATTGACGGGGAACAGTACTTATGTTTACTCACTCCCTGTGCCAACGTTCACATTACATCTACATCGAATTTTTGTTCAATAGTACATTCTATGCAACTTATGCGAAATAAACGAGCGCCTATTATCCTTTTTGTACAACATATTCCACTTCAAACTGCTAAACATTTACGTAAAAGCATACAGAATTATGAGCTATTTATCGACACTTCATATTTATTACTTTTAAACAAGATTGATTGATTCAAATCAGAATTAAAGTGCAGTATTTTTAATCATTCTGTGGTTTGACTCATGTAAGCTTGAAATTTACCTTTTAGTTTCGTGTGTGATGATAAGGCCTTATGGTGTAAACCAAAACCAAAGTGATTGACCTAGAATTGAGAATTTTAGCAAACTATTTGATTGGTTCATTTTGATTGGCGAAATTTTAGAAGAGAACGTAGTAACTCAATTCACATTATAAGTTTACAATTTGTATTGCAAGTATACTTATTCTTGTAATGCATATGAAAACGCAAACAAAGAAAACAGAAAATCCAGTTTTTGTTTCTAAATCAGAAATTGTTGTTTCGTAATATTACCTACTTTGTGTACTTATATTTGTATCAAATTATTCATGCAATTTATACTGAATGGAATTGTGTATGCTGAAGGATGAAAATGTAACGCTTCGTATCCCTTATTGATTTGACTTCATTAAATAGCTCTAATTGAATTAAATTTTACCTAAACCCTTTAGGCAACTTTGGATCAGACCGACTGGCTGATGACGGGATAATTAGTGGTATGAAGAAAGTGGGCGGAAATGAGAGAAACACCCGCAAGGTTTCTGTTCACCACAAAACTCACATGGCACGATCGAATAGGGGACCTCACAGACCAGAGGACCGCGACTCCAAAATAACTATCATAGTTTATGGAATATTGTCATAGGAAGTGCCGAAGTTGATAGTACAATTTTGAGGGCTGAAATATTAGTGAAATGAAGTGAAATTAATTTTAGTAAACTTAAAATTCTGGAATATTTCGTTAGGAAAATGTAGCCTGGAGAAAATGGGCAATTGCGATTATAAAATTTTGCAGTTGGTTAGCAAGAAAGGAAAACAGGGACGTAATTTTAGAAGGAAAGCTGATACGTAGAAAAATTTTAAATTGTTTATTTTTCGAATCACGTGTGTATATATATATACCCTTCTGAAACCATTTCGTTCATCATGAATCGACGAAAGTAACGTTGAAGTTTCCTTTATAATATATACCATAAGTAAGTAACGCCATATCTTTGTTGTTTTTTTTTTCAAAATTATTACATGTTGTTGTAATTGTGTATTTTCCATGGTTATCTTCCGTTGCGAACACAATATATTTGTGAATTTTACTTTAGTTTATACTGGCTAAGGTATTTGAAAAGAAAAAAAACTAATTTAATAGCATTTCTTGTGCTGCAAGGCATTTAAATAAAAAAATGATTTAAATAAAATAATCAACAAAAATATTTTTTTGTTTTTTTAAATCGTGATTTTTTTTTTCACCTCTCCTTTTAAATAACGAATTGTTTGGCAAGTGAGGTAGAAGCCTAGGAAGGCATTTGAGATGATATCCGGAGAAAAATAAATTCTAGGAAACTCAAATTGACTAAAATAATCGTATTCCATATCTTTTTTTCCTCACGGTACAGGTGATGTTTCTAGAAAGAAACTGAAAGAGTAGTTTTTCCACCCTCCAAACTTTTCTTATTTTGAGAAACTTGTTTTTGAAAAAAAAGCAAAAAACAAGAACTTTGAAGCAATAACCCTTAAACCAGTAGTGATATGGTACATTCCATTTTCGCTCTTGAACGAATCCAAGTGCAGACCTCTCGCGGTATTCAAGAGAACTAGAGCATTACCAGAGCAACCAAGTGAAAAAAAAGAAGAGGTTGTTACTAACAGTTGAATGACGAAAGAGATGCAATTCAATACTCTTTTTTTTCTCAAACGTTCCTTTCAGACTTTCTGGACTTGTGTCGTCTTCTTCACTATGTTCGTCTATTTCTTTCCAATTGTACCATGTTTCTGCTTCTTTGAAGACATGTAAGAAGAGAAGGGATATGCATGCAAAGAAAGAACAAACAGACGAATGGAACACGTGACATTTGATCTAGAAATTCTCTCAAGAATAGCACTAGGAAGTATAAAAAGGTTCTTCTCTTGTCACATGTCTTTCTAATCTGAATCTAGCTGTGTTATTGATCTTTCTGCGTCAATGGAATGCACGAATTTTGAGCTTACGTGAATATTGACCAAAGAAGCAATTAGTTATGATGTCATGACGCGGGTTTGTTTTTCTCTCCATATCTTCTTATCCCTTTTTATTTTGGTGTTTCTCGCTTCTTTCTCCTTCTCAATCTCTGCTTATCTCCCTTTCTTTCCCTTTGTAACTTCTTATCTCTGTTGTGCTTTGTCTTTCAACTTCTCCTTGTCATTCTTTTACTTATCTCTATCTCTTTTCTGTATTTTACTCCCTATTCGTTTTTCTCTTCTTCTTTCGCTTTATCTCTTTCCCTTTCTGTCGTTTCTTGCATATTTTTATCTTCCCCCTCTCTCTTTTATATATATAACCTTTTCTGCTTCTCTTTCTTTAGTTTTCGCTTTCTCTCAATTCTTGTCTTCAATCCCTTTTGTATTTCTTTACCGTTGTCTTTATTGGTCTTTCTCTGATTGTCATTCGTCCTCTATGTCTTTCTTTCATTTTTTCTCTCTTCCCGTCTTTCCCTCTATGTGTTTCTCTCCCTCTTTATCTCTCTCCTTTCTCTCTCTCTCTCTCTCTTTGACTTTCTCTTCATCTCTCGCTCTCTCCATGCCTTTCTCTCGATACTTGCATTTCTCTTCCTTTCTTTCTTTCTGTTTTTGTTTCACTTTTTAAGCTTTTTCTCTCTCTCTTCGTCTTTTGCTCCCTGTGTTTTCTCGTCCTCTTTCGGTTTATGTGTTGCTTTATTTCCTGTAATTTCTTGTTTGTTTTTCTTTATTTTCCTGTCGTTTCTTTTTTGTTTTATCTTTCTTTCCTTTTCTCTCTCTCTCTCTCAGACACACACACACATAAACACATGTCTGTTTCTTTCCTTCTCTTCTCTGCCTACGTGTCTTTCTCACTTAGCCACTACTTTTCTATTTGTGTTTCTCTTTCACCTTTTTTATACAATTTCTATTAACAGTAAGACAAAGACTTTAAGAATAACATTATTATTCATAGCCTATATTAATCCAGCTTTGTTTTTCAGCCATAATTTAGTTGATATTATTATGTATTTAATTAGTTTTTGGCATATCATCTATTGTAATTTCATTTTGTAACGAAGAAATAGTTTCTCTAAATTTTACCTGTTCTTACTGGCTTCGAACTTCCAAGTTTAAATCCAAGTTAAGCATAAAATGTATTTCTTCAGTTAATTAAAGGTAACTTATAAACTCTCTTAAATAATGCACGTATATAAATATTATTACAATATATAGAAGTCCAGTATAGAATTATATTCGTAATATTAGTTCATGATTGAAGATGAGCGTCGTTAAAATTCAGTCCACTGTAGATTATGCTTTCTTTATAACTATGACAAAAGAGAAGATGTCCTAGTTTTGTTTTGGCTGAAAATTACTATTTATATTTTGAGGGAGGACGTAGGTAAGAGCGTGTGGGACCTGCTCTCGATGTGGGAAACAAAGCAGGCTTGAATTTGAATTCAAGGCAGAATGTGTACAGTAAAAAAACTTTCTTAAAATTAAGAGAAAAGAAAAACTTCCTTTCGGTGCACCGAGATACAATTTTTCTTAAAAATGAAATATCAACAACCTCATTTAGTTTACGATAAGAGTATACTGGTTTGAAAATAAGATTATTTATCTTATTTTCAAACCAGCATGTTCTCGTTTCCTATTAAATGAGATATTCTGATATTTCATTTCTAAGAAAATTGTTTCTCGGGTGCACAGATAAGAACATTTTTTTTTTCTTAATTTTAAGAAACAGATTTTTACAGTGTGGGTTCACAGACGAATATATAATAGCCTACTACTTGTAAAGGAATCGACATCCACGCACCTCTCTATCGTGCTTCCACTAGTATTCCTTTCCAGAACTCTCGGCAAGACGTCCTTTGTAAATGAAACAACTAACACTATGCAACGGCAAGTTGGTAAATAGGTAGCAATTTCAGCGGTAAACCTAACTAAGCGTGTCCTCTAATTGTTATCTAATTGTTTCGATTGGATTTCCAACAATAGGTATTGAAACGGCGTTGCTAGCGACAAATTAACTACACTTTGGTGGAACTAAATAGAATAACTGGACCAATCAGGCAAAGGGGGAGTCTAACAGAGAGAAGGTGGAGAAGAGATACGAAGCATTAAGTTAGTAGTTTTATTATACTGATCTCGACAGAAGAATTAATTATGGTATTAAACGTTTTGCAGTGTTGGAGAGCGGAGTGTTAACACTATTTAAGTGCTCTGGAATGTAAAATTGTAGCACCGAAATGTACACTGAACATTATTGAATGACTAATGTAGGGTGTTTCATCTCTCCTGTTGTGAATGGTGAATCGATTTCTGATTAATACGTTTGAGTAAACTATTCT
Source organism: Lepisma saccharinum (assembly GCA_022664845.1). Classification (NCBI taxonomy): domain Eukaryota; kingdom Metazoa; phylum Arthropoda; class Insecta; order Zygentoma; family Lepismatidae; genus Lepisma; species Lepisma saccharinum. The sequence continues at coordinate 107,936 of JAGDQP010002166.1, forward strand.
CTTGTCAGTCGCTCCCTCTTTCTCGCGAACATTAGAAACACACACACACGTTCTGCTAATTTGCTTAACAGATATTGTTCTTTTCAAGACTGATCCACCTTCATCGTTCCAAGGACAAAATACTGACAACGGAACATAATCTCCAACTGATAACTTAGTCTCCATCTCCAAACAATATGCATTTTTTTATTTATTTATTTTCATCGACACAACAGACCTTAATGCCTATGTATAGCGTCTACATCAATTGTTATATTTAATGTATTATTGTTATTATTATATCTGGTGTAGTAAAAAGTAATCCATTATTTTTGCATGACATTGAAGGCTTGACTTACCATAGTTAGAATGATACGATTTAGGTCACATATGCGTCGTTTTGTTCGATAACGTGTTGCCATTTGGAAGGTAATATCATGATGCCTCTCTCATAGAAGCTCTTGTCCCTATTGGCAAAAAATTGAGACAGTCGATTTTCACAAGCCTCTCTTGAAGCGAATTTTTCACCAGCAAACGTGTTCGCCATGGACAGGAACAGATGGTAATCCCTCAGTGCCAGGTCCGGACTATAAGGTGGATGCATAAGAACCTCCCAACCAAGCTCCCAGAGCTTCTGGCGAGTCACTATCGATGTGTTTGGCCTGGCGTTGTCTTGGTGGAACACAATGCCTCTCCTATTGGCCAAAGCTGGGCGATTGCTGGCTTCAGACGGTCCAATTGTTGACAGTATAGTTCCGAGTTAAGGGTTTGGCCGTAGGGGAGCAGCTCATAGTAGATAATTCCCTGCCAATCCCACCAAACACACAGCAAAACCTTCTTGGCCATCAATCCTGGCTTGGGCACCGTTTGCGCCGGCCCACCGCGCTTCGACCACGACAGTTTTCGCGTGACGTTGTCGTACG
>JAGDQP010002167.1:0-18440 GCA_022664845.1 Lepisma saccharinum
AAATAGTTAACAGAAAGGTCAAGAAAGAAAAGCAGAAAAGTAACACTTATTATTATAATTTTAGGAAGGCAAATTTTCTCATGTTGTATCAGGAACTACAAGCTATTGATTGGGAATTCTTACAAGCGTATCGGAATGTTAATAACTTAGTGAGTAAATTCTATGATATTGTCTATGAAATATTTGATAGGTGTGTTCCTCGTAAAATAAGTACTGTTTCAAAGTATCCGTGTTGGTTCACCAAAGATATTGTTAGAAAACTTAAGGTCAAGGCATATTATCATAAACAATCCAGGGTCAAAATCATGAACTCAGCACCTTTCTATCAAGAATTTGCTCGATTACGTAGGGAAATTAAGAAAGACATTAGAATTGCTTATAAGAGTTCTATAATTAATTCTGAAAATAATATTAATACCAACTCGAGCGAACTGTGGAATTTTATCAAAAATAAAAAAAGGCACCTACCGCCAAATGTATTAAAATTTGAAGGTCAGGAGCTATCTAGGAATGATGAGATAGGTAATGCATTCGCTCAGTATTTTCAATCGGTATTTCTATCCTCCTCTCACACATATAATATTCTTAATCGTGATGCTGTTAGTAATAGAAATGATGAAATAGGGACACTGTGCATTGACCAAATTCAACTAAAGGAAGTTGAAAATGCTATCAAAAATTTAAAATCGAAAACGTCAGTTGGTTCTGATGGTATACCCTCATATGTAGTTAAGGGATGTGTTGATATATTTAAATATCCCCTATTGATAGCATTTAACTTATCCCTAAAAACATGTACTTTCCCCGACAAATGGAAATCTGCCCTGGTTTGTCCTATCCCAAAATCTAATAATACTAGAGACATTAATGACTTTAGGCCAATTGCAATATTACCAGCTTTTGCAAAAGTATTTGAACAGATCTTATACAAGAGAATTGGTAATCATATTCAACCAGTTATTTCAGCTAAGCAGCATGGCTTTGTTTCTCAGAAATCCACGGTAACAAACTTAGCACTTGTTACGGACTACATAGCAAATTCGATGGACGAAGGCAAGCAAGTTGATGTGATTTATATTGACTTTGAGAAAGCATTTGACAGGGTTAATCACAATATATTACTGGAAAAATTAAATCACTATCACTTCTCACCTACTGTGATTAGGCTCCTCTATTCGTACTTAACAAATCGCAAGCAATCAGTTGTCTATAAAGAATACAAATCATATGAATATTCTGCACTCTCAGGAGTTCCTCAAGGTTCGAACCTAGGACCTTTGTTATTCCTCTTATTTGTTAATGACCTTCCTGATTGTGTGTCTGATAATGAAAAATTGTTATTTGCAGATGACTTTAAAATATATACAAAAGTCAACTCTATCGGAGACTGCATAAGACTTCAGCAAAGCTTAGATAATATTGCAAACTGGTGTGCTATTAATCAACTTGGAGTCAACATAAGTAAATGTAAAGTATTATCATTTAATAGAAATAAAACCACTCATCAATTTGATTATTCCATTAATAAAATTGTACTAAACAGACCTACTGTAGTTAAGGATCTTGGTGTCACATTTGACTCGAAATTGACTTTTAACATACATGTTACAAATATAACAAATGAAGCCTTGAAGTTACTAGGATTCGTAATTAGGACGGGAAGAGAATTCAACAACATATCAACATTGGAAAAAATTTACTATGCTTATGTTCGCTCCAAGGTAGAATATGCTTCTTCTATTTGGAATCCATATCAATTGAAACATTGCCAACAATTAGAGAAAATCCAATCAAAATTTCTTAAATTCCTGACCTTTAAAGAAACTCGAATCTATCCTGCTTATGACAGTTACAATGCAGTCATTAAGAACTTCAATATTCAGAGCTTAGAACAAAGGCGCAACATTGCTGATCTGTTATTTCTGCAAAAAATTGTTCAAAATAAGTTAGATTGTATGGATTTAGTTTCGACATTACAGTTTCGTGTCCCATCATCTAAAACTCGCGTTAATAATACTGGTTTCTTCCACTGTAAAAAGGCAAGAACCAATATCTTAATGAGGTCACCAATCTGGAGAATTTGTACTATATATAACCAACTCTGTACAGTTCACAATGATCTGGACGTATGCTATATGTCACCTAAAGAATTTAGAGATACAATTGTCAATAAACTCTGTACAACTACTTTGTAAAGCTTAACACTATAATTAGGCCATTGCCTGTTGTGTTGTCACTAAATAAATAAATAAATAATTAATATCCGGTGTAAAATTTACGTATGAAACGTACATTTTTTTAAAAAGCAGGACTTGCATGACTCTTGTATGCAAGACCAAGACTGGGCGAGCAAGACCAAGACCAGGGATACCGATACAAGACCAAGACCAAGACTGGGTGTGCAAAACCAAGACCAAGACCGCTACGGTCTTGGTCTTGCTTTTGCTCATCACTATAGTGAAGGAAGAGTTAATATATTTAATTTGCGAAATAGTCTTTTACATGATGTTCTTCTAGATTTACCGGTTATTGCTCTTAATGCTTGCTTCTGACATAGAAATGGTTTCTGCCTATTTGGAAAGTAGCCCCAAAACGCCACTCCATATCTTAATTGTGATTCAAATATTGCGTGATAGACGGTTAATATAGTATTCTTATTTACAATAGGTACCAAAGATCTAATTATAAAGATGGCTGAAGAGGGTTTACTGCATAATGTATCCACATGCTCCTTCCAGTTTAATTGTTCGTCTATTGTCACACCAAGGAATTTTGTAGATTTAGAACAGGCAATTTCTTTATTTATTAAACATAATTTTTGTGTACAGCTGATCTTTTGTTGTTTATTATGGAAATTTATGCATTTCGTCTTTTCACTGTTTAATTTTAGTTAATTATTTTCAAACCAGGTTTCCAATTGAGATACCGTTGTGTCTATCTGTTGTTGGAGATTTATCATATCGGACTTGATAAGTACATTTGTATCATCCGCATAAAGAATTGTATTACCTTGTGTGACATGTTGTGGAAAATCGTTGATGTTTATTAAAAACATTAGCGGTCCGAGTACAGAACCTTGTGGAACACCAACTTTCAATTGTGTCGGAGAAGAAACAGTTTTCCTTTTAGAATGAAACATTTAAAGTTATTCTGAAATGACTTGGGGCAATGCCTCCCATGCTCCCCCATAAATCCATCCATGGTCACCATTAGTATTTCTCCGCACGCTGCCGTGTTTGTTATGTGTTAACCAATACGTTAATAAAATGAGGGAGGGGATCAGATGAAACTTTCAGCACTTGTACACTGACATGTATAGAGCACGAAAATACGTGATAGACATTCCAAAAAGATAAGATGGCGGCCATTCAAAACGGCGGCCGACGCTATTTATTAAAATCAACATAGCTTAGCTACGAGTTATCCGATTTCGATCATTATTTTTCTAAATTAAAGATATTTTCATTAGCTACATGTTTCTTTATGAGCAATATTTTCGTAAATCTAATAGGTTTTCAGTTAAATGTAAAAAAGTTTATTTTAGCCTAAAATATTTTCTTATTTAATATTTTACTTTGAAACTACTGGTTTTAGATAAACCTATGTCCTTACACAATATATAGCGTGTAACTTAGGCTTTAATTTTAAAAAAAGATCAATTAAATCCGACAAGTATAATCAGATATGGACAATTGCTTGAAAATTTCTGCAATGCGAGGTAACATTACGGAGGCACTAATGCGTGTAGAAACTACATGATGTTTTGGTATAAAATGCAGGGAACAAATGAAATTTTCAGCTCTTGAAAACTTGTCTATGAAGAGCACGAATATGGGTGATAGACATCACAAAACGGTAGTTATTCAAAATGGCGGCCATTCAAACTGGTGGCTATCGCCAATTCTCAATGTTACGAGATTTCGATGGTTCCTTTTTTTAAATGAAAGTTCATTTCTTTGCCTTCAATTTTTATTAAGAGCAATATTTTCATAAATATAATAGAGATTTTTTGTTAAACTTAAAAATGTGCATTTTAACCTAAATTATTTTATTTAATATTTACTTAAGTATATTTAGTTTTGGTTTATTAAGTGAAATTAAAAAATAACAAAAAATGTTTATTATTTTCTTATTTAAGGTATTATTAGGAAACGATATTTTTAAGATAAATACTTGCTTTCAAAATGCTGCTGGGCCGCGGTAGGTTAATGGTTTAGCGCTCACCTCTAATGCTAGGGGTGGTCGGTTCGACTCCTGCTCCTGCTATATGCACTTTGTGGTGGATTAACACCGTATGCGTGGCTTTTCTCGGGCTTCTCCCGTTTCCTCCCAGTTTCTTTATTCCACCAATTCATCTCATCATCCATCCTGTTTGACCCAAAGTTGCCTAAAAGTCTAAAATTAAATTCGAAATATGCTTCATTTAATATATGCTTTTATTTGAAGAAAAGGGCTATAATATCCGATAATCTGGACCTTAGAAATCACTACTAATGAAAAGTTTGGTTTTCTGTTGTATTGTACAAACAGGTTAAAGCAAGTAAATGCATTGTGATAGGCGTTAGAAACTAACTGAAAGTACTTTATATTGGCCAAAGTGTCTCAGAAATTTATTAAGAAGTGGCATCAGCTGTAATAAGATTCCATTTAGGTCAGGCTGAGACAGTGTAAATGCATTTGCAGGACAAAGAAAGATTAAAAGGTTTACTGGAACAGCACAAAATAATGTCACAACATTTAGAAGAATAAGAATCGAGTGAACTGTTCCAGATGAGTTATTCAAGACACTTGGAAATTTACTTGTGACAATGTATTCCAAGAAAATATAAATTGGAAGTGCCAAGTAGCTGCGATGAAATTATTTACATCCAAAGGCGGGTGAAGTCGATTGTTGCTAACTACCATCATGCAAGGATACATTGGAACGCGCAAACTTCCAGATAGGGATTTAGATACGAAGACTTGGAAAATACTCTTAAGTATACCAGAGGCTGAAGAGTATGAATGGAGAAAGGACAGCAAAGGAAATATATGCATAAATTTGATCGCCGGAGCATTTGCACCAGAAACTGTTGTACTTGCCATCCTGCGTTGAAGTTGTTACAGAAATACGCAATAATTGCTCTGGTTCAGATTATTAATTAGCGTATTATTGCTATTTTCTTCAAATAAAGGCAGTGTCTTTTACAAAAGCATTTATTTATCTAAAAATAGTAGTTTTCTAACATTTTTTTAGAAAATATTTTGCAAATTTAAATAAGAAAATATTATGCATAAAATTTTGTTTTTCCTCCTTTTTTGAAAAGAAATTTTCGCCTAAACCTAAAATCTGCCTGTCCAAAATTTAACAAAAATGATTTCGGTTAAAATTCACATTTTTATATTTAACTGAAAAAAATATTAGATTTATGAGGATAATGCTCATTGAACTCAAAGAAATTATCTTTCATTTTAAAAAGGAACCATCGAAATCAGATAACTTAGAGATGAGATATGCGATGCTGATATATGTACCATTGAAAATTGGCGATAGCCACCATTTTGAATGGCCGCCATCTTGGATAGCTACATTTTTGGAATGTCTATTACGTATTTTCGTGCTCTATACGTGCCAGTGTACAAGTGCTGAAAGTTTCATCTGGTGCCCCTGTTTAATACCAAATCATCATGTAGCTTCTACACGCATTAGTGCCTCCATAATGCTAACTCGTACTGCAAAAATTTTCCAGCAATTGTCCATACCTCTGGTTATACTTGTCAGATTTAATTGATCTTTTTTTTTAATTAAAGCCTAAGTTACACGCTATATTTTGTGTAAGGACATAGGTTTATCTAAAACCAGTCGTTGCAAAGTAAAATATTAAATAAGAAAATATTTTAGGCTAAAAAGAAACTTTTTTACATTTAACTGAAAAACTATTAGATTTACGAAAATATTGCTAATAAACATAAATGTAGCCAATAAAAATATTTTTCATTTAAAAAAGGATTGATTGAAATCGGATAACTCAGAGCCGAGATATGTTGATTTTAATAAATAGTGTCGGCCGTCATCTTGGATAGCTACCTTTTTGGAATGTCTATCACGTATATTGGTGCTCTATACATGCCAGTGTACAGGTGCTGAAAGTTTCATCTCGTCTCGCAATTTTATATCAACAACTTATTCTGGCACATGGACTATATCAATGAGGGTGTCAACGACTGACCCCAGCCTGTTTATTTGTTAATAACTTCTGTAATTTTCTGAGTAATGACTTAAAACTTGGTGACATTTAAACTATGTCCTTTCCGCACATAACCCCATTAAATGTCTCTCCCCACCAAATAGGAGGGTAACAAATATAGTTTTATTGCATGCCCATGAATTCCTTAGCATATACATTCGTTTTTCCGTAAACGCGTAATTTATTTTGTTTATTCAAATTTCAAGTAGATAGCAGAAGAGCTATATTTAGTACATATTCCTGTGCTTATACAGGGTGCTCGGAAAGTCCTGCACCAAACTGAAACCTCCCATGGAGGTGGGGCTGCGGGTCCAGAACCCAACGTTACGTGCAATTGAAATTTCGAGGAAAAGGGGCAGCGACGCGCAATTGGAAACAGTGGGTGCAGCGTCTGGACCTGCGTGTGGTTCCAGCACTATGGATGCCACAAAAAGAAACTAATTTTATTAGAAACAAACATGTGTGTACAATGTAATTTTAGACTTTCTGCACGTTCGTGCGTCTGTACTGCAAAGTTGATACAACAGACGACAGGGAACTAAACAATGACATTTTGGTACTTGTGCTTATTTTATCTCTCATTGTTCCAAAACAAGGGAAAGGTATAGGCGCAGGCCCGTAGCCAGGGTTATTTCTTTGGGGGGGACAGCTTTCTGATGGGAGGGCCTACTAAAAGTAATTTCCATGATATAATTACTGATATATATATATATATATATATATATATATATATATATATACAGGGTCTGATGGTTTTGAATTAATAGTAACGCACTTATTACAAAACAGTTACACATGTTTATTGATGCAACATATTGGGGTGCATATGCCATTTACCTGGCAGGAAAAAAAATCGTGAACACAAAGTCTTAGGGTTTGAAGATGATGTCATCCAAGTGGTCCATTTCTCGCCATGCACTCTTCAAGTCTCCTGCCGAAGCTGTCAAAAACACGCCCCAACATTTGCTGTGGGATGGAAGCGATTTCCGTGCGGATTGCCCCTTTCAGTTCGTCCAGTGTGCGAGGTTTGTTTACGTACACCCTCGATTTCAGGTATCCCCACAACAAGAAATCATAGACACTGAGATCTGGGGAACGGGCGGGCCAAGCAATGTTACCATTACGAGAAATTAGTCTACCAGAGAACTTTACCCGTAAAAACTACATCACAATGTTTGCTGTGTGGGCAGTTGCCCCATCTTGCTGGAACCACATTCGGTTGCGATGTTGGCGTCTTTGTCTAAGTTCGGGTAGCAGGAAATTTTCCAGCATTGACAGGTAACGCTCTGCAGTCACCGTAACAGTTTGCCCTGCAGTATCCTCAAAGAAGTATGGCCCAATTACACACGTTTTGGTAACTCCACACCATACTGTCACTTTCGCACTGTGAAGGAGACGTTCATGCATCTTTCTAGGGTTTTCCACAGACCAATAGCGGAAGTTCTGTTTGTTCACATGCCCAGATAACTGGAAATGCGCTTCGTCGCTCACCATGAGAACCATATCATCCGTCACCACATCAATCATTTGCTGTGCAAATGTTACGCGATTTGCGTAATCTCGAGGTATTAGTTGCTGAACAACGGCCATTTTGTACGGATGACAGTGTAACTCATAATGCAGTATTCGCCGTACGCTGCGCTCAGAAAAACGCAGAGCAGAAGCGTGTTGACAAGCTGGCCAGGTCGAACTTGTCTCCACAGCGTGTCTTACACGCTCAATGTTGTCTGTTGACCTTGGACGACCTGTTGACTTCCGTTTTAGAGTGGAACCTGTTTCTCTGAAGTTTTTCACCCATAACAATATTGTGTTACGCGATGGAACACGTCCTCTTCGACCCACGTTGAAGTGTTGGCGGAATTGACGCTGCCGCAAGAATCACCACATTTAAAAAATGTTTCCACCACAAATGCACGGTGCTCACTCGACCATAGCTCCATGGCTACTGAACTGAGTTGCAACGCACGAATCGCCACTTTACAAAACTGTTTCCACGACAACTACACGGTGCTCACTCGACCACAGCTCTATGGCTACTAAACTTGCGTCACATGAGCTGCAGCCAATCATTTGCCTTCATGGCGCGAAATGGACACCACTTGGATGACGTCATCTTCACACGCTACGACTTTGTGTTCACGATTTATTTTCCTGCCAGGTAAATGGCACATGTACCCCAATATGTTGCATAAATAAACATGTGTCAATGTTTTGTAATAAGTGCGTTATTATTAATTCAAAACCATCAGATCTTTTGCCGGACCCTGTATATATAAGACCTGAAAAGCACAGTTCAGGGTTGACCGCAATGTGAACTATCATACTAATCATACACTTTAAGAATGAAGCCATACACCCTAAATATTTTAGAATGGGATGCATACATCCTTACAACATTTGAGAACTTTTATGTTTTGTACTCTAACAGGAAATATCTTTAGTTTGTCATTTATACATTTCTAGATTAAGAATTAGTAGTTTTTATAATTCCATTCTCGAAAATGAGTGAAAGAATTTCTCACAAAAGAATATTTGCATAATGAAGTACAATTAGGCTATTTTATTTCAGATTAAAAATACACATATTTATCTAACACGCTACTACGAAAAATCAAACATTTCTCTTTGAGCCTCTACAACACAAGAAGTAATTGAAGCGCCATGGTCATTAATTGGTCTCTTTGTATATTTGTTTTAGAAAATACTTAAAAGGCTCTTATATTAAGTTTTATTTAACTTCGCACAAATATTCTACAGTTGTAACCGTCAAGAGCGTCTTCGAAATTTTTTGACAAAGAGCTCCATATCTGAAGTAGTCGATTATTGTTTTTCGAATGTTAATAGAACAAGGTTGGATTTTCTATCGTGAAGCATAGAAAGAACCTTTGTGGTGAAAGAACCCTTTTAAGGCAAGAAAATGTGTTCTCACATGTTAACGTTGAAACACCAATTGTTACAGCTCCTGCTTATTTAATATATATATTTTGTAGAAAGTACTTTTATACGGATACATGTAAGATGTTTAAAATTTACTTTCACTCTTGTTGGATAAAAGATTTACTTTAACAACTTCAGCTTCCAATTCGACAGCTTGTTTATTACATCGCAGAAGATCTAATAGTGGCAATACCTCGGAACTGTTCAAAAATGTTTCCGACTGTGGCAACAAGCAATCTAGGGCTCTCAAATACTGTTCATTATTTCGTAATGATCGAATTTGCTTCAGGAGAAATGTTTTATCTTCAGTCATATTCAGAGATTCTTCAACACCGAAATCTTTCAAAGATGGGAGAATCTGTCGAATTCGCTTCAACCGAGGTAAGTCAGGTTGTGATACTTTAGTGCATATGTTCTGCCATTTAACTTTGGCTTTAGTAAGAATGTTGCCAAATCCAGACTGTCTTTTCTGCTCTAAACCTGACAGACAGAACTGCTTTTCCGATATCCATTTGATCATTTCCCTTTTTTAATGCTTTGCATTGTTAGCTGGCTCAAATATTGATAGGATTTGTAGCATTAGAGCGGTAATGAAACAGAATTCTAATGTGCAACACTTACTTAAATGTCCCGTAGCTTCAATAGATAACTTAGGATCTGCACGACCTAATTCCCCTCCTTGACAAAAGAACTCCAGAACAAATACTGTATCATCAAAATTCTTTTCAATTATTCTCACTGTTTCAAAGTGTCCATCAACCTCTTAAGCTTTTGGCCTTTGTACATCTGTGACACTCGATTTTTTTTAAAAATCTGTACAGCAACTTGGCTAATTCAAAATACTCCTTCACATTAGGGATCGCTGAACATACGACATTTAGTTATAAACAAGACATAGGCCTACAGTTTCACCAATATATCATATTGTATGTCATTTAGACAGCATTCTCTCTTTCCAAAAAGCTATTTTTTGTGCTAGTTGTGATTGGGGATACAACAACGTTCTAACGAACGGAACCCTCTTTGTTGCGATCCTGTTTTGCATGTTCAGTGTAACCTACTGAGATTCGAAAGGACAGCTGAACAAAATATAAGATCATAATTTAATTCAGAATACATGAAAGAATTTATTCTAAAAACTTTTGTCAGTCAAACCACGCGTAGTGTAATATCAGTGAATAATATTGATATTAGGTTAAAAATCTCAGGTTAAAAGGATTAAGTTATGGTTACTTAGGATTTGGTCCCTTTGTCCCCCGTAACTTCAACTTTTGCCCTATTTGAGCCCCGAAATGACGAAAACTAGAACCGATTGAAGAACGGTATTTCAAGACTAATAAACCTTATATCTATCTACCTATCTATCTATCTATCTATCTATCTATCTATCTATCTATCTATCTATATAAACGATTTTATTAAAATATATTAAGCAGTTTGTGCTGATCTGTCACTTAGAGGGGCCAGAGTAAATTCTTGGGAAACCGGCCCCGGTGGACCCCTCGTAGCTACGAGCCTGCCTAGGCCTACTGTATCCTTTACAAGTATTGCTTAAAAGTATCTACCTACATGGATATCGTCTCGCAAATAAAGGTGCAAACAGTTAATAAGCGACGCGCGCACTTATCTAAACAAATTGGCTGCCTTGTCTCTAATTATTCCGGCTGCCGACTGCTATTCTGGCCAATTCTTCGAAACTTTGGAACTCCGTCCCATCGTACACTAGTTCCTTCATGTATCCCCAGAAGATAGAATCGATGAGGGTAAACTCAGGGGAAGGAGGAGGTCAGGGAACTGGTTGAGGCCACTCGCGACGAAGCCAACATTTGGCCACTGAGCTTCAGGAACTGAGTGGAATCCGTAGTGCTCGAACCACATACAGGTCCAGCCAGACGCAGCACTCATTGCTTCTAATTGCACGTCGTTGCCATCTCGAAATTCCAATTGCACGCAGAAGCGTAACGATTGGGCTCCGGACACGGGTTTCCTATCTCAATTTGCTCTACATCCCCAGCCCCTTCTATTGTTTCAGTTTGGTGAAGGACTTCCCAGACACCCTGTATAAGAAGTCTGTCAAGATGATAACATGTTTTAAAAGATAATGTAGTTAACTTTCACACAATAAAATGTTAACATTTTCTTCTTTTTATTTGCACTATTCTTCATGTCAAGTACATCTCCTCCAAACACACGGCCAAGGTAGACGATATTGCCATTAGGAATTGTCGAAGTGTTGTGTGTAAAAAACGTATTGAATTACCTGAAGTAAACAAATTATGTGTGATAATTCTTTCGCAAATAATTAATTTAGCGAGGTACATACTAGTGTAAATTCTACATCCATGTTATGTAAATTAGAGTAATAGTTTTATCAACCGTTTTTATAGAAATGAGAAAAGGGCAAATCCAGGATTTTCATGAGCAGGGTGTGTAGATGGAATAGACTAGGGATATTTTTTCCATTACGTGAACGTCTGCTATAAATTTATCATATTTTACCTCATATTGTTTATTTTTATCTTGAAATTTAACACTGTTATCTGCAAAAATTAATATTTGTAGATAAACTAGGTTGGTTAGGAAAATATCGAAAAAAAAATTATAGTAAAATTGTTGAAATAATGTTATAAATCAAAGCATTTTCCCTCTAGTGGGCGCGGGCCCCTCTCTAGATTCATCACCGATGGATAAATTAAGTCTGTTCCGAAACAAATCGAAATATTTTCTTCGATGAATTGTTCAAATAATTCTACAAAAAATAAAGCAATTCCATAGAGAGGGCACACGCCCCCTGTGCCCCTCTCTGGCTACGTTAATGAAAGATACGTATTAAAGACTTAAAATACATAAAGATACATATAAGACTTAAAATACATATTTTACCCTATATCTTTCTAAGATATTCAATTACGCATACCCTGCCTGATTTCTTATTTGTAAGGTTTGGGGTCAGGAGCTGACCCCCGCCATTGGTGTTTATCGGGGCAACTTTAGCATTGGTATGCGACATAATGACACATGGCTTCGTAAGTTTTATGATTGCTGGCTATCATATTAAGTGTTTACGGAAGCGTCTGTGATTATTATTTGCAAAGTACAAGGGCGTACAATCGTACATATGGCTCAATAACTAGTGGAAGCTGCGGGCCATAAAACTAAGTTTATCCCGTACTAGAAAGCAAAGGAATTTCAAACACTTTGAACTGGTTGAGATCAGAACACGACATATTTATGAATCTGTTATCTATGAAGTATAATTCACGTGTGAGATCGTGGTGTGTGTGTGTCCAAATAGAGGGATTGACTAAGAAGCTTGGGTTTAAATTCACCTTTTCACCGCATATAAGAATATAATATATGCTGTAGACAAACTGTTGTATATACCGTTACTCATTAAAACTTGACGTACAACGGTAAACTGCATAAGTGTTATCATCATTGAATCACGGTGCTCAAATGGATAACAGAGCATGTTTAGATAAGAAAGCATCGTGCTTTTTCTTTGTTATCAAGCGAATAATTATCTTGAGAAAACCGTTTTATGAGTACATTCCGAAAAATATTACTGTCCCTACTCTCACAATCTCTAATACTACATTTTATTCATCATCTGTAATACCCTCTTTCTTATTCATACTTTTGTAAGTGTTCTAAAATCTGCTTACCAAATCAGTGCGTATATTCGTGTTTATGCCAACTTAGCAGTAAGTAATTATGATGGACTGAAGATGACGCGCATGTTTGCAATCTTTTATAATCAAGTCTAGTGTTATTGTTGAATAAAAACAAGACTTCTATTTTATTAAATAAGAAATATAAATTCATAAATGGACATATAACTCAAATCTGTTAAATACGTTCGTTTAATCTTTTATTTTACTTTGTATTCCAGTAGAACGAATATCGTGTCAAGTGATCTTTTACTACCGAATAAATAATCGAGCAGATACATTATTTTTACATTTCCTTTCGAAGCTTCCTTCTCCCTACCTGAGAGATTTCCCGAGCGACCGCTTCTCTAAGTTAGGAGTAGAACTCGTGGTGGAAGTCTCTTATTTTTGTATTATATGGTAATTGGGAGCTTCTGCGAAGGGGCTAATGGATCTGTTTGCACTTACCTTTCCTTGAGAAGAGGGACACCACTCCGAATGACCGTTTCTGTTGAAGGTTCGGAGCTCGTAGTGCTGTGGTCTCATTCTGTTTAATTAGTGTGCGCAAGGCGACCGTTTCTCGGAGTAGGAACGGAACCAGTTGCTCATACTTACCCATTCACATCAGTGGGGATCAGTGTTGCCGAGTGACCGTTTCTCCTTGAAGGAACGGAGCTTGCAGGACCGGGACATTCCTCATACACCCCTGAGCGATAACATCTTTTGGGCGGCCGTTTCTCTCGGTCAGAGACGGAACCTAAGGGTACTTCACCGTACTTCCCAGTGTCGAGCTTGTCCGCTGCGTCGCTGAAGCTTTCACTTCTCAGGGAGTGACATAAAAGATTGAGACTAATGCCTTGTTTAGATTACTAACATTTTACGGTGGTGAAACTTATGGGAAAAATTAACTTGCGTTCAGACTACCGAACTTAACTTGGCTATCGTGCTTGTACTACCTATCAGAAAATTTCTTAATCAGTAAAATGGATAGAAGTGTTGAAACAAACGAAGAAACTAGGAGGAAGAGATGGAAGGAAAACCACCGGTGAAACAGGAAATTGAAGATGAAAGTGAAAAGGGAGACGAAGGGGAAAGAAGCGGAACCTTCTCCACTTTAGAGCATATGCTGTTAGATATCATGAAATTTACAAAACATGGAACAAGTTAATTATGAATCCAGAAACGAAATTAATTTACAAATGGAAGAGGATACGAAAATAGAATCTATCCACTTGGAAATAAAGTCTTAGGTGGAAACTATAAGCAAGAGATGCGATGAATTCACTGTTGACCTGAGAGCTAATATTGAGAAAATGATTGATCAAGTTAAGGAGTGCGAGAGGAAGTCAAGAGAGGTTTGGAAAGTGTACGGGAGGATGTTGCTCAGGCGATGGCAAAGCAGCATCGCATACAGGACAGGGTGGAAGAGGTAGCTGAGGCCACAATTAAATGTGTGGATGAGTTGACCCACCAAGTAGCAGAGACGGAACATAAAATGGAAATACTGGTTAACGTGAAATGCTCTGAAATGGAAGGAAAGAAAATAGAAACCCGTGAGGACACTAGTGCCTTCCTGATTATCAGTTTTGATTAAATAGAAATTGAAGAAACTGAGAAACGCATGTCTGTGCAGAAGCCGCAAGTATCGATCCTTATAGAAGGGCTGTTGAATGGGGATAGAATACATGAATGGCAAAGGGAAACCGCCGTAATGATGGAACGTGCGGACAATTTTGTTTCAAAGAAAGGAAACACGAATCCTGGATGTACCTATGGAAGTCGCATAGGTAAGTCTACTTGAAGTGGGGAAGAAGCGGGAGGTGTTTCTAGAGAACACGATGATGAAGTGCGACATGCTCACATAATAGAAAGAAAAGTTACAAGCGCACTTGTCGGACGAAGAAAGTGGATTCTTCGACCACAGCAGTAGGTCCAGCTAATACGGGGCGTCGAGATCACGACGTAAAGTTATGTGTAACTGGAAGCACGAAAGTAGAAGCCACGATTGAAGGTAAGAAAAAGAGGTGGAATGTAAGCAACGGAGCGCGTTCCAGATTTCGTCTTTCAGAGATTTCGCCTTCTCATATTATCCATCTAACCAACGAGAAGTTACAGCCCGAGCGTTCCTGAGGCAGTTCAAAAGAGAAGCGAATTTGATCGGGATCACCCCGGACAGATACATTGAGATTCTCCCATTTGTGTTGATGAATGCTGTGCTATCATGGTGCCAATCTAATGCCCATCGCTTCAACAGCTACGGGACTTTTTGCCTACTGTTCCTAGACCACTATCACTCTGTTGAGTTGACCTATGCCAAGTTAACACGGTTAAGGACTATCCCATTTAACCCGAGGACTGACGTGCAGGTGAAACAGTTCGTAACGACTAGGTTCTCTCAAATTAGGGTCTTGGACCCTACGAGCAGCGAGGTTCCAATTATTTGTAAGGCCCTCATTCCTCTGCTTCCAGTCCAAGGCATTTAGTGACCGTGAGGAATATGACCTTCCCAGACATGCTAGAATAGAATATATAAGAAGGTGGGAATTAATATACGACACGTGTGAATCGATGAGAAATACAAGGAATCAGATCTCGGAGCCCTCTAGTGAAGAGAAATCTAGAACGAGAGGAACCGGAATAAACGAGATCAATGTTAAAGAAGCAACGATGATTGAACCCACGAGGAAAGAAATATGTGATGGCATCGTTAAAGACAAGGAATACACGCCGAGGAGGGCATGGCAGACATTATGATTACTACCGGTCCCGAAAATACTATGATCGCGCCTCAGCGATATGCGAACTCTGAAGAACCGAACGGAGACCATGCTCCATCAGACTCAACCATTTGTGCGATACGGATTCAAAAGAAGCAACGGGGATAGGCCATGGCGATCAAGACCATGGTCGACTGTTAGCTTCAACAAAATTAGGTAATGCACCTCCCTTGAAGCTCGGAAGAAGGGACCGCGGTAGTTGTTCGGCGCAGCCGAGGTAAGGTTACATTTAAAAGAGTAGAGTTATAATAAGGTTACAGCTTCTATAACCCCTGAATAATATTTTGCGTATAATGGATTCTGCTGTAATGGGGATGCTTGCCCAGTAATCCTTGCAGGAGAATCGAGTGTTGCAACCAGTTACATGAATGTTTTACCCTTTTACGTAAATGTTAATAATGTTAGATACATATTGAACCTGTGTGTAATGAAATTACTATCATCAATAATGATAGTGTTTTCATGGAACCTTGATGTTTTATGATGTATAGCAATATGTATACCCGTGATACTTCGTGTCCGTTCTTGAAGTTTGTTCCCATAGTTCGGAGCCACATTCGGGCGCCATATGTAACAGTGCCATAAAATATGCTTACCAAATTAGTGTGTATGCCAACTTAGCAGTAAGTAATTATGGTGGACTGAAGATGGCGCACATGTTTGCAACTTTTTATAATCAAGTCTAGTGTTATTGTTGAATAAAAGCAAGACTTCTATTTTATTAAATAAGAAATATAAATCCATAATTGGGCATATAACTCAAATCTGCTGAATACGTTCGTTTAATCTTTTATTTTACTTTGTAATCCAGTAGCCATAGGCAGTTGCTTCATGCGATGTAACCCGACAGGGCTTGTAACCTACCGTTAGAACGAAGATCGTGTCAAGTGATCTTTTACTACCGAATAAATAATCGAGCAGATACAGTATTTTTACATTTCCTTTCGAAGCTTCCTTCTCCCTACCTGAGGGATTCCCCGAGCTACCGTTTCTCTTAGTTAGAAGTGGTATTCGTGGTGGAAGTCTCGTATTTTTGTTATATGGTTATTGCGAGTTGCTGCGACGGGCTAACGAATCTGCATGCAGCGGGCGATGGTTTGCACTTACCTTTCCTTGAGGAGAGAGATCCCACTCCGAATGACCGTTTCTGTTGTAGGTTCGGAGTTCGTATTGCTGTGGTCTCATCCTGTTTGATTAGTGTACGCAATACGACCCTCAGAGTAGGAACGAAACAAGCTGTTCATACTTACCCATTCACATCATGGGGATTAGTGTTGCCGAATGACCGTTTCTCCTTGAAGGAACGGAGCTTGCAGCGCAGGACTTTCCTCATACACCCTTGAGGGATAACATATTTTGGGCGGCCGTTTCTCTCGGTCAGGAATGGAACCTAAGGGTGTGTTGTCTCTCTACCTCACGTCCTTTACTTCACCGTACTTCCCAGTATCGAGCTTGCCCGCTGCGCCGCTGAGGCTATCACCTCTCAATGGATTACACTCTATTTGATAAAAGTGCATTCCAATGTTTAATTGTCAAACTCGCAAAGCATTAACGTAAAGACTTTTGCAGGTTGGTAGACCGAAGAGTTCAAACTGCAATCGTGGAACAAAAAAACTTCGTACTTTACTTATTTCACATATTGGAAAGTTGAATTGTGAAATGGGTCTCACAAGTAAACCTTACGGTTTGGGTGAATCAAGTTGCAGACACATGTGGTAGAGTAGTACTAAGTGTACTCAATATGTCAGTGAAGTTTTAGGTGCAAAGCTCAGAATGTTTAGGAGATACAGCCACTAGAAGGTGTGATAACATCAAATGTTTTTGTTCATATTTTTGTTTCCTTGTTGGGAAGATGTTGTTACTAGCACGTAAATGAACCGAAACAGCACGTAAGAGAACATACAACTTCAGTCGTTCACAATTTACCACTTCCCTGCTCCTCGTTTTCGCAAAATGATTCGATTCGCTTTCCATAAGGCTGTATACTTGAATGAGGAGCCTGGAAGTTGGATCGCTCCTTAAGCCCCTCGTACACGATTCAATAAACATAGAATCAAATTCTTGAACAAGCAGTTGGATGAGTGAGTACACGATCCAACTGGAATAATCAAAGGGTTGTATCCAAGTAGTGTTGAAAGTGCTTGGATGGTGCTCGTACACGATTCGATAAGTTAAGCGGAAGTGTGAAGGAGCAAAGAGCACATGAGTCGATTTGCTCTTTCTGCGTTGAAAGCGGGAACATGGAGTGAATGTTAAACATGATATGCGTCGCTTTTAATAAAATAATAACCTGATTAACGGCTGCGATTCCGTAGTTGGTGATGCCTCGAACATCAATTTTTTATTGCTTTATTCAAAACTCTTTTCAATTCTTATAACTTTTTATTTATTTCCGGTTACACGCACTTCTATAAACATCTAACGACAACTAACAATCCAAAGTGAAAATGCATATTTTATTATTATTTCGTTACATACGCACTCCAGTTGATCAAGATAGCGCCATGTGGAGGCATACTAATCGTGACACTTCGTGTCGGAATAGATTCATTTGCGTTCATTACTACATGCAGATTATAGGGATGCTGCGGAATATTAATAGCATTGCGTCGTATTATGAGTGACACATTATTTGCTACAAAAATCATGGCCACAATGTTGAATAAGCAGAGGCGGGTTAAAGAAGGTTAGATTTTTTATTATATGCGATGCATGGCTTAATGTGCTCGCTCACCAATGTGGAAGCAGCCAAGTAGTTCCAAGTACTTTTCGCTATTTCGTACACGGTTTAATGTGCTCGCGCACCAACGTGGAAGCAGCCAAGTAGTACCAAGTACTTTTCGCTATTT